>CAWUDS030004439.1:1372186-1468237 GCA_963859935.3 Lathyrus sativus | reverse complement strand
CCATATCATCATCATGCCATGACAACACAATTCTTACCTAAAATGAGAAAACATTCCTTCATGTTTTCACATATTTCCATTTCTTTTCACCATAAGAGGAAAACTTCAAAAAAAAACCTCATCACTTCATTTCCTTTCATTCCAACTATCCAAATTCATTTCACCGCCCCACTTTGTGATGAATGATGACTTGAAATGTTTGGAAGACCACCCTAACCCGTGGTATTTCTTCTTGGTCTTTTTTTTTTGGCAAGTTTTGCAAAATCATCAAAAGATGCATCATGGGCCTTCAAAAACACCCTTAAACCCTAATATATAAAGGACACACAAACCCTAGTGGGAGGGGGAGGTTATTCTGCCGTGAAAGAGATAAAAATCACTTCAAAAAAGCTCTTACTTTCTCTCACTTCGAGTTGGATTTTTCTTTGAATATTCTACTTCCCTTTTGCTTGAAGCTTAGAAGCAGTTTGAAGGACCAACGAAGTTGCTTCGTTTAGGTAAACTTTCTCATTCTGAATCTCTCATTCTAGACATAAATATAAGCTCATGTTAGTTTCATCTGAAGCCCTACCTTGTGTAGGAAATGTTTGAATGGTTGGTGTGCTTGTTTGAGCAACTTTTAGTTTGTGTGTTAAACTTTTGTGCTGCATTTTCACCATGTTAGAGGAATCTTTTTTAAATTCTAAGGCCATATTCGTGTTCCTCATGAGATTTCCTTCAAAAAATATGTCTGAGGTTTTGATTTTTATTTGACTTTACAGGGATCACCAGTGAAGCTCACCGGGGAAGAAGACCGGAGCTAGGGCTATGGTGTCTGAGGTGTTAGCTGAGGTGTTTGTCTGATTTGACAGCTGACTTGCCCACACATGCGTTGAATAGTGATGTAGCATGCCACATCCTTTAATGAAGCGGTGCGTTTCATGTTTCTTTTATTTTATTTTAAATACTTCCACACTATTGAAAAATACCAAAATTTAGCTTGATGTCTTGTGTTAATTTTCATAATTTTATTTTATTTTTATTTATTTATTTTCCATTTATTTTGGATTTAATTTTATTGAGTATTTCCATTGATACCCTTGCATTAGGGTTGAGGATTTGAATGACTTATACTCATCATTTGAGGCTATATTTTTAGCCACATCAAGACCATTGAATGAGGGTTATGTGATGTTGTTTTGAGCTTGGTTTGAGTTGCCCAAGGTGACTCACCATTCCTCACTTTTTGACCCTCGATTCACTCTCGATTTAATGCATAGTTTGCATGATTCAACTATTTTGAGCATTGTCCTTAGCCTATCTTGTTCTCAACTTTTACAATTGGTTAAGTATGTATTTTAACTTATGCTTTCTTATTTTTTGGGATTTTATTTGAGTATCTTGCTATTTTTGGTAGAAGCCTCTTTGAGGGTTGTTGATAATTCCTCATGTTTGAGCCATATGCTTAGCTTATTGATCCCTTGACCTAGTTAAGGTTGAATATAGCTTGTGGCATTTTGGAATATGATAACATACTTCCTTGAGGTTTATTTTTATTTGGTTTCATGATCTTTGAACCTTTTTCCTATTTTTAGTTGATTTTACAATCTTAGCATTGTTTAAGTGTTCATTTAACTACCTCTTGAGTTAGTCTTGTTTTGACACTTCTTTCCATGTGCTAGTTGAAGCTTATTGATATTTATATGTTTCATGTAATATGTTTAACTTTTTGTTCAAGGTGTTTTTTCCCTCATTTCATGATCACATTATCTCGCACACACTTCACATGATCCTTTGTTCATTGTGAGATTGCTTGACTTGTATTTTGTGCATGCTTTGGAGATTGTTCTCGTATCTTGCGTTGTTTAAATTTGATGATTTGTGAATTGATATGGTTGCTGCCCATATTGTTTTCATCTCATATATTAAATGTCTTGATCATTTGCTTCATGTTTTACATGTTTATGCACTTCTGATCATTCATTGCTTATCTTGTTGAATTTGACCTTTTGTCTTGTTTTTTGATGTTTCTCTTTTAGTGTATCTTTGTACATTCTTACTCATACCTTCCATGTATCATATATCATCTCCCCCCTAGTGGGCACTATGTTTCCCTCTCCTTATTTACAATGTAATAGCTTAGCTTTCTTTTATGCTTGCTTGCTTATAGGTTAAGAAAGATAAAATGAATCTAAGTTAGAACACGTTTTCAATAAAAGGGACAAATAAGGCTTGATCCAATGTCAAGTCATTTTAAAACTTATTTAACTTGCTTTGTATCTTAGGGTTCCACCTCTTCTCATCTCTCATTTCTTGGTATTAGCCTATTCTAACCTTGTATGGATTCCACCTTTGTAAGTCGATTGCTTCGCGCATCGCCATCAACCTACCTTGATTTATTCACCACCCTTTATTTTCAAAACCTTTTCTCTATTTCTTTTTGTTTCCATGAGTCTAAAACCTTGGTCTTGTACCAAGTGCATTTTCAAACTCTTTTCTTAATAAACTTGGGTGGTTGTGGAGTATTTAGGCAAAGGCCTTGTCCTATCCCGAGTGCTTTACATTACCTTTAGGGTTTAGTGTCATAAAGCACTTACCATTTAAAATTAAAACAACTTTTAATAAGAGAATAAGGTTCTCTTTGTATTGAACTAAAGAGACAGGATTGAGTGAAGACTTCTTCCTCTCCGAGTATTAGGATACTCACTTTAGAGTGTTTGGTCTCGATACTCGTCTTTCAATACGAAGACATGACTATATTCTCCACACCATTTTCATAATAAATCATTTGAGATAAGGAATTACTACCCGTAAAGGGGTTACTATCCAAGGACTTATTTCACCCTTAAAAATAACTTTCATAAATCAAATGTGACATCTTTCCTTGATGGCGAAAATCATTTCTTTTCAAAAAAGACATGTTACGTCTGTTCTATCGTAAATAGGTAACACCTAAGACTCCAAAAGCGAGCTACAATACACCTAACTGCTAGAATATGCATGTTGGCATCGTCTATAAAAACACCAACAAACCGTAGTCCGAACTACGGATGCTCTGATTCTTCACATCTTTTAAGTGAAGATACGTAGACACAAGGGCCCCAATCCTTGGCGAGCACACTTCTATCTTTCTTCATCCGTAGTCCTCTGAACTAAGTTGACTCTGACTTTCTCATATCTGTTGAGAATACGTAGGCATAGGACCGCGAGGTCCTACCAAGTCTCCTCCCCCTTTCACCTTCTCTTTTCTCTCCATCTTTGTTTCATAACCTTCGCTCTCCCTCCTAGAACATTCTTAGGAAGCAATATACTTTAGCAACATCATTACACATGGACAAGCAATTGGTTCCCAATCAGTACGATGGATGTGAGGGGTGCTAATACCTTCCTTTCGCATAACCGGCTTCCAAACCCTTTCTCTTGATTGCGAGACCATCTTATCCATTTCCTCCTTGGGGTTTTCTCGATGTTTTCCCTTCCCCTTATGGGATAAATAAGTTCGATGGTAACTCTTCTGTTTTTCCACTTTTGCCTCGATGTCATTGCATTTTTCGAGTAGCGACAACTTGGCGACTCTGCTGGGGACTTGGTTCACCCTAGCAAGCCAAACCTATTTTATTTATTGTATGTGTGACTTATTCGCTTTTGTTTCTTTATTATGCTATGCTCTCTTATCTATTGGGTTTATTGGGGTTGGTCTGTGAGGAGAAAGGCTTACTACCCGAGCTTTTCCAGTATACACTAAGTTAGGAGGTAGTTGCTTTTTGATTTACGAGACTTAAGACTCGTTGAGTTGGTTTATTGGGGATGATTATGTCTTACAAGTAGTCGTAATGGCGTCTTCGTTTCTGACTTAGGAGTCCGTGATTCTGAGGACCTTCTGTAGAACCCTATTCCAAAGGTTACTAAGACATAACTCAGTGCTCATCCTTTAAAGGGATTACCGTCTTACGAATCGTCGTTATGATAGAAAAAATTTGAGTTTTAGTGCATGGGACCTTGTTTGGAAGCCCTTGGGATGCCCTGTTGTAAACCAATATATTGCCTACCCGAGGTGAGAGATACCTTCTTGCGTTGCCCTGCAGATTTTGTAACCTTGATCCTCGTGTTGAAGACCTGTTCTGGTGTTCATTCATGAGCATTACATTGCATAACATTTTTGCATATCAAGAGACTTAAGAGACTATGATTATCTCAAGTGTTGCTGAAAAATGACTGACCAAAAGAAGAGAAGCACTAACTCCTTGAAGTTTAGAGAGCCAAAGTTGGAGATCATCTGAGACCTTCTAATTAACATGCCAAAAGCTATCAAAATCAACTTTCAAGGAGAACATGGGAAGTTACTTGACCTTCTTCATTCTGGTGTGGATACTTGGGCTCTTTTTGCTATGGCACAATTCTATGATGCTCCACTAAGATGTTTCACCTTCCAGAATTACCAGTTGGCCCCCCACTCTTGAGGAATATTCCCACCTGCCGAATATCAAGATTAAGGACCAACCCATCTACACCGGTTTGGAGGAAAGCCAAAATCTCATGTTATTACTCTTGCCCTCCGCATGAATAAAGAAGAGGTTGATGCTGGTTAGGCCAACAAAGGAGGTACTCATGGGTTCCCCTTGAAGTTTCAGCTTGACAAGCCTGTTCATTATAAGACTAATGAAGATTGGGAAAGGTTTGGTGTCTCTCTCACTTTGATAATCTATGGGATTGTCCTCTTTCCAAATATAGATAATTTCATAGACATTGCTGCTATTACTCTCTTCATTCAGAAGAATCCTATTCCCACCCTTCTTGCTGACACTTACCACTTCATTCATTGAAGGAGTGAGAAGAAAATATGAATGGTTCAATGTTGTTCTCATTTGTTATTCAAGTGGTATGTTTCTCATTTTCCAAAAGAGGGACCATTTATGGAGAACAAAGAGAAACTGAAGTGGTCTAGACACATCATGTCTTTGGTAGCAGACGACATTGCTTGGTACTCCCATGAGTACTATGATATGGAAATTATTTTCAGTTGTGGGGAATTTCATAATGTACCTCTGATTGAAAGAGCAGGTTGTATTAACTACAACCCAATTATGGCACTACGTCAATTGGGTTATGCTATGGAGGATGCGCCCGAGGTAGAGAAGATCCAAAGTTTTTTCTTGCTCTATAAAGAAGAGGATCTTGGATTTGTATGAAAAATTTCTAAGGCATATACCAAGATCCATACGAGAGGAAGAAGGGAGTTGAAAGCAAAAAGCTGTGTGGCTAAAGAACCATACAATAGATGGTTGTTGGCTAGAGTGGTAGAGAGGTTGTTACCATTTTCTCCTGAACCTCCCATACAAGTGAAGCCTCCTGTTCCAACCCATGTGTCCATGGAAGAATATGAAAAGCTGAAGCTGGTAGTGGAAAATTTGACTAAGGAAAACCAAGATCTCCAAGCCGGTGTGGAAAATGGTGAATTCAAAAGAAAGATGGAAGTTGAACAAGGTCAAGTAGCCGAAAGTAGCAAAAAATTGAAGTTAGAAACAGATTTAAGATCATGTATCAAAATGGTTTTTCAAGGGGCTGATGCGTCAGTGAAGACTCTTCAACAACGCTTAAAAGAGGCCAAAGAATCTTGTGAAAGAGCATGTAATTTTTATGAACTAGCTTTTACTGCAAAAAAGAGGGCTAGGGAAAAACTTGAAGCTAATATTGATGGTCTTGAAGAATAACTAAGAGGTGCCTTGACTTTAGCTGAAGACGAGCGTCAGCTCAAAGAAGAAGCAATAAGAGTTTCATATGTCACTCCTGATATATAGATCGATAAGTGCTTAGAGTTGGAAACTTCTCAAGGAACGGCCACTCATTGGAAGGACCGCTTTGAAGCTTTGAAGAAGGATAGTTCACAATGGCTCAAGATGGAGGCTCAACTCAAAAAATTATTGGACACTCACGTGGAGTCCCTCAGACTTTGTCAGCCAACTTTAGACATGTATTGTGCTAGGTATAATGACCTAATAGAGCATTGCAATCTCATGATTTGTGACGACCCATGGAGGTTGGAAAGAGCAATTCAACATTTGGATGAAAACAATATTCCCCCTTCAATCCACCACTTCATTCAGCTCTGTGATCAGATGGTTAGTAGATTCGTGTTTAAGTTGAAGAAACTTGAGGAACGCCTCTGAAAGAGGACCTTTTAATTATTGATTAGTCCTTTATTTTGTTTCAAAAACTCTTGTATTCAACTTATTTAACAACAATTAGTTATTTGTATTTGATCTTCCCTTGAATTAATGAAAAGCTGTTTTTGGTTTCAAAGTTATGAATTTTACTGTTTGTTCACATTTCTATAATTCTTATCGTAATCACAAGGTCTCGAGAGTATTTTGTGCACCCATAAGCATTTCATGTACATACGCATCATTTTCCGTTTCATGAAACCCAATCTCACACCCACTCGCCTTTCTGCAGTAGGACAAGCTGACTCCCCGACACTCCTATAACACAAGAAATAATCAGAGAAGGATCATGGACCAGTTGGAACAGAATCAAGTTTCCATGAGAGAAGACATGCAGGATATGAGGACCCAGATCACTCAGCTGATGGAGGTGATTCAAAATATGGCTAGAGGGCAAGAGAAAATGAGGCAATCTGCGGAGAGAAATGTTATTAACCCTCATATTTCTGCTGGCGTAGTCCAAACCCCAGATGGTGCAATCCCTAGTTCTGTTGGAACAGTTCCGACCCCAGGTGGTGCAATCCTCATTCCTGATGACGCAGTTCCTCCACCCGGTGGCGCAGTTCCTCCTTCTGGCGATACGCTTCCACCCTCAGTTCATTATGATGACCATGAAGATTTCTACAGTCCCCGTGATGATTCGGTTGTGGATGCTTTTGGACCACCAAATACTGACTTGGAGAAGAAGTTCAACCCTTTGCAAGAAACTATTAGAGCAATGCAAGGTCCTGATGTCCTAGGGTTGGACGCTGTTGAGATCTGCCTTGTGTCCGGAGTCAAAATACCTCCGAAATTCACCATCCCAACTTTTGAGAAGTATAAGGGTAATAGTTGTCCTAAGACCCACATCAAGTCTTATTGTAGGAAAATGGCTTCTTACTCAGATGATGAAAAGCTTCTGACCCATTTCTTCCAAGACAGTTTAACTGAAGCCTCCCTAGAGAGGTATATGCAACTTGAACGCTCTCACGTTAAGAACTGGAAAGAGTTGGCGGACACTTTTGTAAAGTACTATCAGTATAATACTAATATGGCTCCGAACCGCACGCAACTGTAAAATCTGACTCAAAATCCTAATGAGTCCTTTAAAGATTTCGCGCAAAGATGGAGAGTTTAGGTGCAAGGGTGCAACCACCATTTCTTGAAAAGGAATTAACTGATATCTTCATGGGAACTTTGTAAGGTCTGATCCTTGAACGTTTAGCATCTACCACCTCTATAATATTTTTAGAACTTGTTATGGCCGGTGAAAGATTGGAGAGCCTAATGAAGGCTAAGAAAATTCAAAACGCTGGTGGATCCTCGAGCGACCCAAAAAACCATATCAAGGATTCGTAAAAAAGAAAGAAGGAGAAGCCAATGTTATTTCTATGGGAAAAGGAAAAAACAAAAGAAGAAGGTCCAGGCAAAAATTAAGGAAAAAAACAAAAAAAATAACCTGCTAAGTTAAAAACCAGTAAAGGTGACTTAGGCAAAAAAGGGCATCTCGGTTGGCTGAAAACCCAAGAAGGGCGGTCTAGGCAAAAGTTATGGATTCGAAAGGCAAAAATTGTATTCTAAGAAGACGTGTGAATTTTCCTCCTTGATCATTAAACTCTAATTGGGAAGGATCAATGCAATCGTGGCGCTCAAAAGTAAGGCATAAAGGGTCTTCAGATATATATGGGTCATAGTAGAATTAAAACTCAATAGAAACCGATTTCAACATTGCCATTGCTGTTTTTTATCCATTTTCTTTCAAAGCAATTACCTCTTGAAATCTGACCGTTTATGAGTCTTCATCAATAAAGATTATTTTCATCAAGTTTTCTCTTCTTATTCTTACCATGTGATTGCAAAACCTGCTTTATCGGTGATAAGCATTACATTTGAATTTTAGGGATGATAATATTGTGGTGGAAAGAAAGTGTAGGATTAATTTTCCTCTTAGGGTGTCTGTAGGGCGACCATGACCCCAAGAAACATATAGAAACACCATTGAAACCAGGAAGTGACTTGGCCGAGACAAGAATCATCAAGCCCAAGGGAAACTGGAACAAAAATTGGGAGTCCTAGCATCTCTAAAACTTGATTGCATCATGAAGAAGTGGTTTCGAGAAGTCAAGCCCGTTCCCCATCCAGCCCAAAGTCCAATCATGTTTGGCACCCTTTGTTGTAATGCCACCCTCCGTTGACATTCTCTTATAAATCCAACTTTGACTGATATTTTTCACCTTACCTATATCCTTTCCCCAGTAAGTATTTTAACCGAAGCCCAACCACGCTTGGCACAATTGTCACTCCAGACTTTCATATCCCCAACATTTTTGCATACATTTTTGCATCATTTGCACGCTTGTTTAGCTAGTTCCTATAGAGGATAGAGCATTCTTGTGGACATTGTCTCTTCCGCCGATTACTATTTGCAACTCCTTCCATGCCTTTTTGCAAAGTTTCTTTTCACCTTACCTTTTGTAAGACCTTCATTGCCTTTTACACGAGATATCTCGTCCACTTACCTTTTGTAGGTGTGTTTGCTGCCTTTTGCGTGGAATCTTATCCCTTCACTTTCTTTTTGTAAGCGCCGTCGCTGTCTTTTACACACGACAAAACTTTGTATTAGGTATCGTCGATCAATTTGGACACTTGATGCCCATGTGACAAAGAACTGAATGGTCACTACATAAAGAATGTCATCTCTGTCGTTGTGCCTGTGAGGTTAATGATATTTTGATACCTTATACATGGGTGGTTATTGCCCTCAACTTACCTTATGGAGTTTTGTTCATGCGTTCGTTGTAAGACTTTTGGCTTGTGCATTTTGCACTTTTCCATACCCGGCTGTGCCTTTTGCATATTATCCTCAGTAGTTCATCTTTACGTATTATGTTTTTTCTCCCCACAGAGTATCCTACCTTTTGTATACCTTTTTCTTTGAACCTTTTGTTCTGGTGTCTTTCTCTACCTTTTGCTGAAGAAATAAGTTATCCCGAACCTTTCGTTATGGTGTCTTTCTCTATCTTTTGCAGAAGAAATTAAATGTCCTCGAACCTTTTGTTCTGGTGTCCCTCCCTACCTTTTGTAGAAGGAATTTGTCTCCAAGCCTTTCGTTATGGAGTCCTCACTACCTTTTGTAGGAAGAGTTTTCTCCTAGCCTTTGCTCAGGAGTCTTTTCTACTTATTGCAGAAATTTTCACGATCATTTCTTCCCCAACGGAATATCCTTTACTTATTATAGTATCCGTCTTCTCCAAACCTTTAGTTTTGGGGGTTCTTTCTACCTTTCGTAAAAGGGAGTTTTCTCCAAGCCTTTTGTTTTGGAGTCTTTGCTACCTTTCGTAGGAGGAATTATCTCCTAACCTTTTGTGCAGGAGTCTTTTCTGCTTTTGCAGAAATTCATTCGATCGTGTTCTCCAGAAGGGAGTTCCTCTGTGCGATGTAAAAGGAATTTATCTATTCTCCAAACCTTTCATTCTGGATTCCTTTTCGCCTTTTGCATAAGATATATTTTCTCCAAACCTTTCGTTCCGGGGTCCTCTCTGCCTTTCGCGTAAGGAATCTTTTCTCTAAACCTTTCATTCTGGGGTCCTCTCTGCCTTTGTAGAAAGGAATCTTTTCTCCAAACTTTTCTTTTTGGGGTCTTCTCTACCTTTTGTAGGAGGAACATATCAATCTTTAATTATTAGGATCTCTACCTTTGATAAGAGTCATTTCATTATATCCCCTGAGCCTTTTGTCGCAACTGCAAAAAGGGGGCCGGCGGAAATAAACAGAAGAGTCGCCACCAAACGTTATTTATCCCAAATAGAGGGAAAGGAAACAATCGAAGAAAACCTAAAAGAATGGGAAAGACAAGGTTATCACAACCAAATCTTGGGTTCGGGAGTCGGTTACGCAAGGGGAAGGTATGACCACCCCTCATGTTCGTTGTACTCAACGGGATCCACGCTTGTTGTCTATCAAAAGAGGGGTGAGTTATCTAATAGCTACTACTAAACCAGGGGAGGAAAAGAAAGAAAAGACTTGATAAGACATCGTCGCCCTATGCCTACGTATTCCCTCGTGCAATGGGAAAGTTAGAGTCAACGTAGTTCGAAAAACTACGGGTAATGGGGGGAAGGTTACTCGCCAAGACATTGTCGACTTGTGCCTACGTATCCTTATCTAGCATGAGAAATAAGAGAAAATGTATTTCGGGTAGACTAGACCACTGGTGGTTAAGTCTTTTACATGAGTGGCATTAAGTTCCCATTCCAGCAGTTAGGGTCGATGCTTGTTTGCGGTAGAACAGAAACATAATGTATTCTTTTCCGAAAATGATTTTAAGAACAATCCCAAAGGATAAAAAGGTTTGAATTTGGTTTATGAGTTTTAGAGAAGTGAATTGAATTTGTTTGAGATTCACGTTGCACTAAAGACTTTGACATAAGAGCGAATGCGTCACATATCACCCAAAGGGAATACACTAAACACTCTAGACAAGTGAGGAGAAACCCCTCACTCATCACTTCCCATGTACTTAAGGCTCGTAGCGCACAATGTTTGTCATTTCTTATTAAGTGTCTTAATGAAATTTGAGATGAGAAGAGAAAACACTAAAGGGAAATTGAAAACCTTAATGTTATCATACAAAATGGTCCTAAGGTTAGGATGAAAAGGAATTCTACCTAATGCTATCATACATATGATGGACCTAGAGTTAAGGTCAAGAAGGGACTATCCTAACTGTTATAATGCAAAGGATTGAAAACTTAATGTCTCTCCTACTCCCATCTTAAATAGAGGGACTAGAAATCCTAAGGGATCATGTGAGCAAACATAAGTAAATGCATTACTAATCAATCACAAATGAAAGTGAAAGCAAGACTTGAACAAGTCACAAGAGATGAAAGAGAAGAAAGGAGAATGAAGGAAATGAAAACAAGATGAACAAACAAGTTAGCAAAATGAAATCAAACCAACCAACAAACAAACATTAATCATACAAAGGCACACATCAACATCATGTTAAAAGATTAAAGAAACACTCAAACACCAAACCAAATCAAAAGATTGGAAAATATAACACAATGACAAACAAAGTGCTCACACCCATTCAAATGAGTTAAACATATCAAAGAAAGCAATATCAATCACAAAACAAAGTGAAGAGAGGTCAAATGAGATGACAAACAAAATGGGGTTGCAGCATGATCATGGCTATCAAATCAAGCATTCATCCATGAACATACAAAAGAGACATCACAGTTGAATTCATACCTCAAAATAAACTCACACAACAATGTCACTTTCCAAGAAATGAAACATTCAACAAAAGCACAAGTGATCAAGTATCAACTCATCATCAAAACAAAACTCATATTATATTCATCACATTCAAAATCAAGCTAACAAGCAAAACCAAGAAGAATCAAACTCAAGTTGAAGTACAAAAGTCAAGCAAATATCACACAAGTCAACTCCTAAAAGGAACAAAAGATCATGGGAAGCATATTGTCGCTACACGAAAAATGACGCAGAGTCACCACTAGATTTTATTTATCCCAAGGAGGGAAAGGGAAATAATGATAAAACCTTTATGAAAAGAGTATGGTCATCGCAACCAATTTTTAGGGTTCGGGAGTCGGTTATGCGAGGGGAAGGTATTAGCACCCCCTCGCATCCATCGTACTCAATGGGAACCTTATAAGTTGTTTGCCTTGAATGGGTGTTTTTGATCTAAAAGTTCACTTGCTTAAAAGAAAATATGGTTTGGTGTTTTTATTAGAATGCTCGCCAAGACATCGCCGTCTCGTGCCTACGTATTCTCATTTGGTATGAGAAATCAGAGCAACGTAGTTTGCCGGCTTGTGAAATAGTTGTTTGTTGGATGATTTTATATCTTGAAAAAGGGTTTTCGGATTGATGCCCTAAGGCGAAAAGAAGCTTGATGAGTTGATGTTACTTTTAGGTTTTTGAGAAGAAATTGTTTTTGATTAGGATCACACTAGAAAATTTAGATAGAGATGAATGTTTCGAATAACCAAGTCGAGCGCCTTATATTCAAAACATTTGGAACGAGTGTAGTAGGGTTCCATTCTCATTCCTTCTCCACCACTTTAAAGCTCATAGTGTAATACCCTAATTGTATCTTTATTTTATTTTAGATTTTTTAGGAGAAAAGTACCACTTGATGTTGGATCAAGGGTTTTATTATTTGTAAAAAATATTTGTAGTGAGGCGAACAAGGTCGATGCGACGCACAAGGCAATCGACATACAAGGGTGAAAATGACTCGATAAAATCGAGAGTTTATTTTTGAAAATAGGTTTTGGAACCGAAAGTCAAAAATGACCATAACAATACCCACATACAAAGGCCATACAGCCATATCGGGTTAGTCGGCTTGAAAAAACACAAAACATGAAAAAAAAACAGCATGAAATGCATCAAGATGTTCGCATTGTGAACATGATAGTGAAAGTGAGTATTTTTCAACTCACCTCACTATGAAAACTATACTATGTTTTTCATTTCTTTCCTTGTTTTCTACAACATTTCTTGGTCACTCTTACGACCATATTACAACATACAACACAAACATCACTTAAAAATAAAACATGCAAAATGTAAAGAGATAAGAGTTTGAGAGGAAGGATACCCAAGAGCTACTATCTTCCTTCACCAATGTCCTTTGTTGGATGTGCTCTATGATCTACCTCCTTCTTATGGTTTTCTATCCCTCTCTTTCTCTCTCAATGGTTAGTGAATGCTCTCAATGTTTCTCTCCTTTTTTCTGTTTTTTTTATCAATTCCTTTTTCTGTTTTTTCTCAATGCCTCTTGCTCTCAATCTCTCTATGTGTTAATGTGTTAATCTCCCCTCTTTCTACTACTATTGTCCTTCTTATCCCCAAAACATTAGGGTTTTCCCTCCTTTCAAAACTTCAGATTTTTATTTGGAAATGTCCAATGCCACTTTCTTGATGTCACTCTGTTGCACCCCAAAATTTGCTTGACCTTTTCTTGCCTGATTTATGTTTCATTGCATTTCATTTGCATAGTTACATTCTACACATATTTCAACCATTTGCATATCATAGCATATCAAGTCATCCAATAAGGGATCAAGTGCCATTTATGTCAAAAGAAGCCTATCTAGAGGTGTTCTCTGAGCCTGAGAGCCCATCCAAGTCATCAGAGAAGGGTTGAAGTCATGAGAAGTTTGAGTGCCCACAGGGGGATTTCTCTCCTAACTTGAGGTGTATTGAAGATCATCAACATGGAATGTGAACTTGAGGTGTGTATGGATCTCATGGAATGCCTAGAGGGCCCTATTGAAGCTGAGATAAGTCATTGATTCAGGTACAAGAGCCACAGTTGAAGTGCAGTCAACTAGGGTTTCATCTGGGTCAATCCTAGGTAAATTGAGTAATTGGAGAGCATCAAAGCCTAACTTGAGGGCAGGGGATTCATGAGTTGTTATGTTGATACATGTGTGGTGTTGTGCCAAGGTTAAGCAAAGAAAGATCAAGAATGTGGGAAGTTGCTAAATTAGGGTTTCAGTGTAAAATCCCCTATTTAGTGCCCAACTTCAAAGCCACATAAGTCAAAATACAAGTTTCAAATGGATCTTTGGCCAACATGAAACTTGTAGAGCTTATCAATAACTTTAATTTTAGTACTAGAAGTCTTCAAGAAGATTTGTAGAACTCAAGTTATGGTCTTTGCAAATTACAAGTTACTAGAGGACACTGAAATTTATCTGTGAAAGTCACTTGACTTCCAAGCAACGTTTTCCCCTCAAGGATTTTTCAAATGGATTCTTGGCCAACATAAGAGTTGTAGGTATTGATCTTAGCTTTAATTTTAGTACTAGAAGTCCTCAAGAAAATTTGTGGAACTCATGTTATGATCTTGGCAACCCAGGGGTATTTTGGGCATTGGTGATTATATGTCATTTTCAAGAATGTGCCAAAATCTCCATCTTCCACTCCTCAAACGAAAAATTGTTCATCATGAAATGTGTTTAGAATGTTGTTTTTAGGTCAGATAAGTCATCATGGTGAATTGGATTGGCTTGTATCAAGAAGTACTCCAAAATGGCCTAAAAAGAGGGATTTTTCCAAATGATTCAAAGGAGGGAAATTGGGATTTTTGAATTATAGGTCATAAACATGTCATATGAGTAGTCATTTTGACCAGAAATTGCATTCCAAACACATTTGCATTGGCACAATTTTGAGATTAGGTTAAATTACATGACTTGCTTTGGAAAGGTAGTTACTTCAATTACAAGTCATTGATCCAAAGCAAGAACCAAGGCATATCAGGCTGAACTATCTATCCAAACATACTCCATGATCAATTTGCAGCTGGTTAGAACACTCTAGAGCAAGCTGGGAGGGCAATATCGTGACTGTCACATTGGATTTTCAAGAGAAAATCAGAATTTTGGATCAACTAAATTGGGCTTCAATTTGGATTCAAAAGCCCACAAACAGTTTCTATTTAAGCTCTAGAGTGAATTCAGATTGGGGTTGGTGATGATTTTGTGGAGAGAGTGAAGATATCAAGTTGAGTTTCAAGAGCTTCAACTGAAAACGGTTTCTGAGTTTGGATCAAGATCAAGCCAAATTGAAGATACTAGAAGCTTTATCTTGCATTCTTGATCGTGTCTGGAAGGTTTGGAAGATTGAATTGAGCTACAACTACCTCTGTTCATCCAATTTCTTCTGGTATGTAACTCTCAAATTTCCTCATGATCTAGGCTGAATTAAGTAGAATCTTGCATGTGGTTAGGACTTAGGTTGATCAAGGAACGTTTCTGGTTTGGTTTGGAGTTGTTTACAGACAATTAAGTGTGCTATGGCATTTCTGTTTGAGGATGGTTAGATCTGATCGTGAGGAGATAACATGAATTGAATAGATAGGAATGATCACTGAAGCATGAGGATCATTCCTATGGTTTTAGATTGGATTTTAGTGATGATCATTCTTGTGGTAGCATTTCTGTTTGCCTTAGAATTTCAAAACCTAGGAAGATCTAGAGGAAATGGATATGAGATTGGAGATCTACGTGAAATTCTGAGCAAGATGACGTTAAGTTTGAGAGTTTTCCTTGACCTGCAACCCTGGCTCGCCGGAGAAGATCACTGGACCACCGCCTGGGAATAGTTTCAGGCCACCTGAGATTGTTGGAGAAGATGAACGAGGGACCATTGGATTAGTCTGAGAAGAGACTTTGTATGCTGATCTAAAGGCCTTGATTTAAACCTGGGATTTGCCTCCAAGATCAATACGCAGCGTTTCATTAACGTGACTCAGCTTCTGAGTCACCAGCCACCTCATCCTCACGTGGACGCGCCCTCGGCCTTTGGATTTGATTACCAGTCTCCTACATCCAACAGTCCACGTTTTATCTTCAATTTTATTTTCTTAATTCATTTTCTAATTGTTTTTTCATTTTTCTTTTATTCCATTTGATTTCTAAAATCCATATTAAATCCAATTTTGATCCAAAAAATATTTTAAAAATATCTCCATGATCTTGGATTTAATTGTGATTTTCTGAAATTAATAAATCCCATTTTCATGCCTTTTTCAATTTAATTTGATTTTTCTTAGTTTAATTGCTTTTATTTAGAGTTTGGTTGATACATGATTTTGTGGATTTTATTGTGACCAATTGGTGCATGATTTTGAGTTGATTCTTGTTGGATTAGTTATCTTAGAGAAGCATGTACCCTTAGAAATTTTATCATAATTTTGTGAATAAATTTTTGGCCAATTTGAGTGGTGAACATAAGGAGTGTTTGATTTAGGGTTTCAAAACAACTAGTTGTAGTCTAGGGCATAGTTTGGGGACTTGGTGTTTGATTTAGGTCCTGGGATTTATATGGGGTACTGGGTATAGGTTTAGGTTCCATTAGAAATGTAATTAGGATTTTATGATCTATTTTAGCATTTTAGTTGTATTTTGCGATTGGTGTGATGTTTGTGGGTTTCTCCCTTGGATGCTTGGTTTATTCAATTTGTGTGGGGCTATTTTGGGTGTGCTTTTGGCTTGGACTCTGCTTGGATGAATTGGAGGACCAATTGAAGTTGCATTGGATTGCTTGAAGGAGCTTGGAGTTGAAGATTTCTCATCTGTTGGAATGCTTGTCAGGAGCTTAGGAATTAGGGTTTTAGGAAGAGCTTTTTTAGACTTAGTTCATTTCTTGCCTCAAACATGGAATGTTTTGTTTGCTTCCATCCTATCCTGTGATTCAAAGTCCTCTCAAGGAAGCCTCATCTCTCCCTTGGAGGGATGAGTGGTATGCCTTAAAGAGTAGAACTTTTGAGGATACCCTTCTTTGTAGATGATGGTTTCTAGTGATTTCCTTTGGTTTTCACTGGTTCCCATTCATTATAAATTGATCTCAATAACCAATCTTTCTTGGTGGAGCTTGCTAGAGCTTGGGAATGAAGATCTAAGATGTTGAAGATGCCTTTCATAAGGTCTGCTTGAAGATGGAGTTATGTTACTGTCAACTTTGCTGTCAGAGCTGCTATAGGAGTTTGGTGCTGCTGCTTGGGTTGCCTCCTTTGGGTTTTGTTTTCTGTATTGTTTGTTGGCTTGTGTAGCTTGCCCCCTAGGTTTGAGGTGAATGTTGATTCACTTTTCCTGTTGTTTTCCCAGGTTCGAGGTTGAGTGGGACTCCCTTGCCTCGCTTGTACTGCTGCATTGCATGCATTTTACTGTATTTGCTTGCTTTCTTTTCTGTTTATCCCCTAGGATCTCTGATTTCCTCTGTGCAGGAGGGAATTATGACATACATTAGGATTCTTATCCATGCATGACAACATTAGGTTAGTTTTTATTCCCTTTTCAACCCTAGGTTTTTTAGAGCTTTTTTCTCTTCTTATCTCGAAACAACTCAAAAATACAGTAATAAGGTTAATCGATGTCGTACGTTACGAGCCTTAAGCTATTCGAGAAAGGGTTGCTGGAGAGCTTCTTTCCAGTAGTCTGGCTGCTTAGTGTGGTACCCTTTGGGTGACACACGATGTAGTCACTCTCAAATCATAGTCTCTAGTGCGTCAGAGATTGCACACAAACTAAAAAACACTTCGTTCGTAAAAGATTCAAAACAAACATCAAAGTGTCATTTTTGTCCGCTTGGACTCTTAATCAAGAAAAACCCTTTTTGAAGGTAATAAAAAACAGTCGACAAGCTTGTGTCTTCCGTAGCCCGAACTACGTTTGCTCTGATCTTTCATGCTGTATGAAATTACATAGGCATAGGATGCCGTATCCTAGCGAGCAACCTTCCCCTCCTTTCCCGTAGGTAGGCGAACTACGTTGACTCTGATTTCTCGTTCCAGACGGGAATACGTAGGCATAAAGTGCGATACTTTGCCGAGTCATTTTCTTTTTCTTTTTAACCCACACCTCTAGAGAAGATAGAATAACAATCCGTACTAGAAAACAAGCGTGGATCTCGTCGAGTACGGCGGACGTGAGGGGTGCTAGTACCTTCCCCTTGCGTAACCGACTCCCGAATCCAGGATTTGGTTGCGATGACCATTCCTTTCCCGTTTTGCGTTAGGTTTACTTCGAGCGTTTCCTTTCCCTCCTTTGGGATGAATAACGCACGGTGGCGACTCTTCTGTTTAGCCGGCGCCGATTTTCGCAGTAGCGACAGCTGGAGACTCTGCTGGGGACTCCAACGGTTCCCTACGTGAGTCAGTCCTAGCGCTTGTTTTCCCGTCGTGGGTTTTGTATGGATTTACATTTCTGTCTTTACTTTCCGTATTTTATTGTCAGCTTTATATTGTTATTGCTGTTGTGGGGAGGGGGTGATCTGCTGAGAGATAAGCCGGACCTGGGCTTGAGTGCACCTAGAATTAGTTGTGGAAAGTAGTGGGCACGTGCATGCTTTGCATGTACTAGTGTCCCACAAAATCCACGCTCGGACGAGGTTCTTCTGGTTGACTTCTTTTTCAACCCTTTGGGTTGAGGGGGTTGTTGGTTAGTTGGATTGTCGACTCTGGGGACCGATCAATTGGAAGTTGGCTAAGTGAGGCCTCTTCAGGACATGATGATGCCACACCTTCTGGGTATCGTATCATCAGTCTTGAAAGTCTGTGACGCCGACGACCGCATAGGATGCCGTACCTTGTGTCAGTTGATAGGACACCTACCTGTGAAAGGGATCAGGACATGCAGGAAACTCGACCTCCAGACTACCCGGTTTTCTTGATATTAGATCAGTATGTGTGGTTACTTGGGGTTCTTCATCAGGACAGTGTTATGGGTCTGTTGTGACCAGGTTGGAGCTTTGTTATAGGTCTGTTGAGACCAGGTTGGAGCATTGTTATGGGTCTGTTGAGACCAGGTTTAAGTAGTATTACGGGTCTGTTAAGACAGAGTTGTGGATGGATCTCTTCAGCAATACATCACTTGATCCCTGTTGCATGTCTGCATATTGCATTGTTGCATACTCATTTTGCATATCATTAACGTGTGTCTGTGATGCAGGTGCATTTTCATACCTCTGATTCTAGTTGCCCGGATTCCTGTCTACTGATATTATGGATACTTTGAAGAAGACTGTAGCATACAAGTTGCCTACTCCAGATGTTTCTTCTCTGCTTGGTTTGATATCTCTAGCTGATGAGGATGTGAAGATAAGCTTCAGGAAGAGTTATGGGAAACTGCTTAGGTTAGTTTATAAACCATCCATGTATGAGCGGAACGGATTGTACGCGCTGATGCAGTTCTATGATCCCCTACTGAGGTGTTTTACTTTCCCTGACTTCATTCTGGCTCCGACCATGGAGGAATATGCTGAAATCTTGGAGTTAACCATTCAGAACAGGGTACCCTTCATTCATATGGGTACTGAGCCCAAGCTGGAGGGTTTGGCTGTTGCTTTGCATTTAGACCCCTCAGAGTTGCTGTTAACCTCGTGGAATGGAGTGTCTAGTTTTTCTCTCAAATTCTTAGTTGGGAAAGCACAAGAGTGCGCCAAGAGTGGCTGTTGGATTGTGTTTAATGCTATCCTTGCTTTGTGTATCTATGGCATTGTACTGTTCCCAAACATGCCTGATTTCGTTGATTTGGATGCATTCTATATATTCGCTTCAGGCAATCATGTGCCTACTCTGATTGGAGATTTCTATCACTCACTGCATTATAAGAACGAGAATAGGAGGGGCAAGAACGTCTCTTGCTGTGTGCCTTTGTTGTATATGTGGTTTGATAGTCACCTGCCCAAGAAGGGTATCTTTGCTGAGTCTGCAGCTACGGTGGATTGGTCTGAGCATCTGATGGGACTTTCTTCAGAAGATGTTGTCTGGTTTGATAGAGATTTACTAGGATCTGAGATTATCTACAGCTGCGCCGGATATCCTAACGTTCCTCTGATTGGGAGGAAAGGGTGCATTAACTACAATCCGTCATTTTTGATCAGGCAATTCGGTTATGCTTTGAAAAGCCCGCCAAAAGAGGAGGAAGTGCAGGAATCTCTGTACTTCACATGTGATCTGAGTGGAGAATTATTGTCCAAGCTTCAACATGCTTGGAATAACATCCACAAGAAAGGGAAGCCGTTGTTGGGTAAGAATGATTGTTAGGCCTATGCTCCGTACAAAGTCTGGATTCAAGATAGGGCAAAGCAAGCGCTAATTCCGTTTCCTGCAGTATTACCTCCTGCTCCCCTCGTGATTGAAGAGCCAACTACTGTGCCTATTGAGAGATATGAACAGGTTATGAAGGAGAAAGAAGAGATGATGAAAGCCAACGAGAAGCTGGAAGAAGAGCTAGTGCAGCTCAGAAGCGAAAGGAATGAAGTCGTACTCTCCTTCAAGCAACAAACATAGCTGGTGAATCAACTAGGCGCAGAACTGACTGAACAACGAAAGAAGCGTGAACGCTTGGGGATAGATTTCAAGATCTCTCATGACATGCTGAATTCCAAGAAGAAAGCACTTGACGTAGCCTACCGGGAGATCTCCGCATTCAACAAAACCTGGAATGCCACGCTGACCGACAATAAGGAAAGAGAAGACAAACTGAAGCTGCAGATCTTTGAACTGGAAGGTCAGTTGAAAGCTAGCCAGAAGAAGTTTGAAGAAGAGGTTATGCGGAGATATGACGTTCAAAATGCCTTGAACAAATTCATCAAGCGTAAGAAAGAGTCTGCATCCCAGAAGAGGAAGCTAGAGGAGTGCTTTGGAGAAGGTTCTTGGGAGGAATCCATTGGGGATCTCCAGCGCGTTATCAGGCAAAGAGACTCGCTCGTCGAAGGGTTTCTTTCTCAGCCAGACCATCCCAAGACCAAGAGATTGTTAGAGGAGTATCAGGCATACGGTCGCACTTGATTACCTTATGTACTGTTGTATATGCTTTATTTGCACTGTGCTGGCCATCACCAGGATTGTTGGTTGAGGTCATGCCTTCTTGTTATTGTATGTCTGACTTGATGCGCTCTTCGCAGCAATATATGAGATGTTTTTCCATGAGTGGATTTCAAGCTTCTTATCACTATCACTGTCACTACACTGGCACTTTGGCACTAGAATTAGGGGTTGATCTCCCTAACGCACAGACACATATTGCATCTGCATATTCATTTTGCATTGTCAGTTACTTGTTGAAACTGTATCTTATTTCCTGCATCTCGTAGGTTTTTCAGGATTGACGACCAAAGAGTCCACCGCTATTCAACTAGAAAAAACTGCAAGAAGATAATGGATTAAGTTCAGGTCGAGATGCAGGAAATCCGCGAGAAGTTGACTCTGTTCATGAAGGCTATAGAGCATGGCCAAGGGCCAGGAGAATCTTCAGACCTTGGTGCAGCCGCTGCTGACGCGGGCAAACGGAAATGGCAATACTGACCACATTTCTGTTGAAACTCCTCGCCGAGAGGATGAGATACCGGCAGTTGTTACTCCACCTGTTGTGACTGTCAACAGAAACACTGGTACTGGTGCAAGTGCTGGCGCTGGTAATGGCAATACTGGGAATGGTGGTGATGGGCATGTTGTTAACAACAAAGGCAACACTGTGGATGTCGATCAAGGATTCGTTGATAATGTTGGCTTTGGAAACAATGGGTATGGCAATGTCAATCAGGACGAGAACTTCAGGTTTAACAATCAAGGCTTCGGTAATGACGGTTATGGCAACAATCAGGGGTATGGCTATGGTAATGGTGGGTTCGATAATGTGAATGTGAATGGCGCTGGAGCATTTCCTTTTAACAATGGTTTTAGACCTGCTGGGGTCAATCTGGGTTCGTCCACCGAGGGCAGGGTCCTGTGTTCAATCAGCAAGGCTTTGGCCGTAACGTGGGTTATGATGGGTATGGCAATGACTGGAATGTGGATCAACAGGAGGATGCTTTTTCAGGAAGAGGCATGGGACCTGAAGGCCCTATTGACCCTGTTCAGAGGATCAGAATGCTAGAAGAGCAGATGAAAGGTGTGGTTGATCAGAACTCTGTTGGGTTAGATATGACTACTATGGGGTTGGTACCAGGGCTGAGGGTGCCATTGGAAATCAAGGCTCCAACATTCGATAAATACAAGGGAGATACCTGCCCAAAGGTCCATGTACGTTCTTATTATAGAAGGATGTCTGCATATTCCAATGATGAAAGGATGCTCATGCATTTCTTTCAGGATAGCTTATCGGGACCATCATTGGAATGGTACATGGGACTGGAGCCCACTCAGATTAGAAGTTGGAAGCAGTTGGCTGATGCTTTTGTTATGCATTACAAATATAACAGCGATTTGGCGCCAAACAGGGTTCAGTTGCAGAGCCTGTCGCAGAAAAGTGGTGAAAGTTTCAAAGAGTACGCGCAGCGGTGGCGCGATATGGCAGCTCGGGGTGCACCCTCCTTTGGTTGAAAGGGAGATGAATGACATGTTTGTGGGGACGTTTACTGGAATGTACTATGAAAAGTTGCTCAATGTTTCGATGGGCAGTTTCTCCGATATGATCCTTATGGGGGAAAGGATCGAAAATGGAATTAAAATTGGAAAGATTTAGGCAGGTGAATCTACTTCAGCTGGGGTGCGAGAAAAACGTTCGGCAGAAGACGACAAGGTGATACCAGTGCTGTGTTTGGTGGTAGAGGCCGGGGCAGAGGCAGAAATCAGTACATTCAACCTCAACAAATAGCCAATGTTACTATTCCAATTCCTCAACAACCACAACAACAACAACAACAACAACAACCGCAGCAGCAGCAAAGGCAGAATCAGGGTCAGGGAAGGTTCCAGAACGTAAGGCCGAAGAGGGTATTTGATAAGCCTCCGTCGACATATGCAGAGCTTCTTCAGACACTGTTGGGGTTGAATTTGGTCGCGAAAAGAACAATGGAACCACCTACAGGACCGGTACTTCCTAGAGGGTATGATGCTAATAAGCATTGCGAATTCCATTCCGGGGCGCCCGGACATGATGTAGAATCCTGTCATGCTTTCAAGCATAAGGTTCAAGACTTGTTGGACAGTAAAGCCATATACTTTGGCCAAGTGGGGCCCAGTATTGTACAACAGCCTATGCCTAATCATGGCGCAAATGCCATCTTAATAGAAGAAAATTTGAACTTGATGATGGATGTTAACGAATTGAAGACACCATTGAGTGAGGTGAAAGCAGGTTGCTCAGAGGGGGAGTATTCCCTGGTTGTGACGAATACTGTTTAGAGTGTTGGACCCAGCCGGAGGGTTGTACTGATTTAAAGCAGGGCATTCAGGCCATGATCGACGAAGGGACCTTGCAATTTGATCGAACTGCGGTTGAGAAGCCTGTGGAGGCATTATGTGAAGAGCAGGACGATATTGCAACGGTGATGATCCCGAGAAAGACTATAACGATAACGGCGCCCGCCCAGCGGCCAACTATTACGATTACCAAAGCAGGGCCTGTTCCCTTTCAAAATACGAAAGCCGTCCCATGGACATACGGTTTAGAAGCGTATTGCAACGGTGAAAAGATTGCGGTGAATAGCCAGCCAGCTGGGGCTTTTGATAATGTCGTTGGAACGGGGGGCATGACCCGTAGCGGAAGGATCTTTACCTCACCTGAAATAGAAGCAGGGAGGTTGGCCAAAGGTAAAGCCAAAGTAAGTGAAAGCGGGCCTTCTCAGTAGAAATAAAAGGATACGTCGCTCAAGGACGTAGAGGAGTTCATGAGACTGATTCGCAAGAGCGACTACAACATTGTTGAACACCTACACCAGACGCCGTCGAAGATTTCTATCTTGTCGTTGTTGTTATGTTCCGAGGCGCACCGGAACACCCTGCTAAAGATCTTGGATACGTCATTTGTACCGCAAGAAGTTTCTATAAATCAGTTAGAGGGGGTAATGGCACATGTTAATGCTGGACATAGCCTGGGTTTCACAGATTTTGACCTAACACCTAAGGGTCGAGAGCACAACATGGCTTTGCATATATCGGTGGAATGTTGGGGCACCGTAATGTCGCGTGTATTGGTAGACATTGGATCGTCGTTGAACGTATTGCCAAAGAAAGCCATGATGAAATTGGACATACGGGGAATTATTTGCACGCCCAACGATTTGGTTGTGAGGGCGTTTGACGGGACGAAAAGATCAGTGTTTGGGTCAATAACATTACCGCTGCAGGTGGGGCCAGAAATTTTTGATACCGAATTCTACATCATGGATATCCATCCAGCGTATAGCTGCCTCCTTGGGCGCCCATGGATCCATGCGGCAGGGGCCGTAACATCCACATTGCATCAGAAGTTAAAGTATATGGTGGGTGATAGTGTTGTTACCGTTTGCGGGGAGGAGGATATTTTGGTCAGTCACCTGTCATCATTCAGATATGTTGAGGTCGATGGAGAAATACACGAGACACCTTGTCAAGCCTTCGAGGGGTTGCGGATTAAAGACAAAGTTCAGGGTTCCAACAAAATATCAGATGTGGCAGTGTCATCTTACAAAGAGGCTCAGGCTTTAGTGCAGGCTGGTGAGACTAAAGGCTGGGGGCAGGTGCTGGAGATTCCCGTGAAGAATGACAAGTTTGGGCTAGGGTATCAGCCGACATCAGCGTCATCTTCAGGAGCGCCCAGGTTCAAGGGACCGGTCACGATTATGCCAAGCGGGGTGTGCTTTGAGACTATCAATGCTATTTCCGATGCTGAGGATGGGGATAACGACTGCGATATGGACGCGTGAATCAAGCCAAGCGTGCCAGGACAAAGTCTCTGCAACTGGTCCATCCGGGAAACTGTCCCAGTGACTTTTAAACAATAATGATTTGTTTTATCAATTGTTGAATAACCCTATGTCCTACCCGGGGCATAGTGATGTTACATTAGGGCTACTTGATTATGTGTATTACACTGTTTTAATCATGAAATAAAGGCGTCTTTCATATCCAAATGTTGTGATCCCTGTTTTTCTTGTTTTTACTTTAACAATAAATGGCAACGTGGTTATTTGCTTTGTTTGCGTGTTGAAGCGTTTAACCATTTCCTTTGCAGGACTAATATTTCAGATGACATCTCATACGAACCGCCTATGACTCGTCTCGACTTCGAGCACCCGGTATTCCAAGCAGAGGAAGAGATTGTTGAGGATAGCGACCTGCCAGAGGAGCTGACCTGGTTATTGAAACAGGAAGAAAGAATCATTCTGCCTCATCAGGAGGTCATCGAGATCATCAATTTGGGGTCGAAAGGAGTTATGAGAAATATCCGTATAGGGGCTGCGCTGCAGAGCGGCGTCAAGCAAAGGCTGATGGAGATACTGCGAGAGTATAGCGATATATTTGCTTGGTCGTACGAGGATATGCCTGGGTTAGATACGGACATGGTTGTGCACCGTCTGCCGTTGCGAGAGGAATGTCCGCCTGTTAAGCAAAAACTCAGAAGAACCAGACCAGACATGGCTGTGAAAATCAAGAGGGAAGTTCAAAAACAGTGGGATGCTGGTTTCCTAGCTGTTACAACTTATCCGTCATGGGTCGCTAATATAGTACCAGTGCCGAAGAAAGACGGTAAAGTGCGAATGTGTGTAGACTACCGTGATTTGAATAGGGCGAGCCCGAAAGACGACTTTCCACTTCCTCACATTGATGTGCTGGTTGATAACACTGCTCAGTTCTCCGTATTCTCCTTCATGGACGGCTTCTCAGGCTATAATCAGATCAAAATGGCGCCGGAGGACATGGAGAAGACTACCTTCATTACTCCCTGGGGAACATTTTGCTACAAAGTGATGCCCTTCGGATTGAAGAATGCTGGGGCAACATATCAACGTGCTATGACGACTCTTTTTCATGACATGATGCACAAAGAGATCGAGGTTTATGTTGATGATATGATTGCCAAATCCCAGACGGAGGAGGAGCATTTGGTTAATCTGCTGAAACTGTTCAAAAGACTTAGGAAGTTCAGGTTGAGATTGAACCCTACCAAGTGCACCTTCGGGGTGAGATCGGGTAAACTGCTGGGGTTTATTGTGAGCGAAAAGGGAATAGAGGTTGATCCTGCGAAAATAAAAGCTATACAAGAAATGTCGACGCCTAAAACAGAAAAAGAAGTGTGTGGGTTCTTAGGGAGGTTGAACTATATCGCCCGATTCATATCTCACCTAACTGCGACATGCGAGCTGTTATTCAAGTTGTTGAAAAAGGATCAGGTGTTGACCTGGAATGAAAATTGTCAAAAGGCGTTCGACAAGATAAAAGAATACTTGCAGGAACCTCCTGTTTTGATACCCCCAGTGGCCAGGAGACCTTTGATTATGTATTTGACGGTTCTTGAGGAAAGTATGGGTTGTGTTCTCAGTCAACACGACGAGACCGGACGTAAAGAGCATGCGATTTACTACTTGAGTAAAAAGTTCATAGACTGTGAGTCCTGTTACTCAATGCTCGAAAAAACGTGTGGTGCGCTAGCCTGGGCCGCCAAAAGTTTGAGGCAATACATGCTGAATCATACAACCATGCTAATTTCAAAGATGGATCCAATCAAATACGTGTTTGAAAAGCAAGCACTCTCTGGAAGAATTTCCCGATGGCAGATGGTATTAATAGAATACGATATCCAATATATCTCGCAAAAGGCTATTAAAGGTAGTATTCTGTCAGAGCACCTTGCGGAGCAGCCTGTTGAGGACTACCAATCGATGAGGTTTGATTTTCCTGACGAGGATATCATGTACCTGAAAATGAAGGATTGTGAAGAACCGTTGCCGGACGAAGGACCAGAGTTGGGTTTCAAATGGCAGTTGATATTTGACGGAGCTGTAAATTCCTATGGTAGCGGAATAGGGGCAATTATCACTACTCCTCAGGGGTCGCACATCCCCTTTACTGCCTGATTGACTTTTCCTGTTACCAATAATGAGGCTGAATATGAGGCTTGCATCATGGGTCTGGAAGAAGCTATTGATTTGCGAATCAAGAACCTGGATGTATACGGAGACTCAGCTCTAGTGGTGAATCAGATTAAAGGAGAATGGGAGACACGTCAGCCCAATTTGATACCATATATGAATTATGCAAGGAGATTGTTGCCTTTCTTTGACAAGGTGGAATTGCATCATGTGCCACGAGACGAAAATCAAATGGCTGACGCCCTAGCGACATTGTCTTCGATGTATAAAGTTAACTTCTGGAACGAGGCTCCCCGGATTGTTATCTCTCGGCTCGATAGGCCTGCATTCATATTTGCCATCGATGAGGCTCCCGATGGTCAACCCTGGTACTTTGACATCCAGAATTTCCTGAAGAACAAGGAGTATCCGGCTGGGGCATCCAGTCGAGATCAGAAGACTCTCAGGAGATTGGCTGGCAATTTTTATCTGAATCCGGACAGTGTCCTATACAAAAGAAACCACGACTTGGTGTTGCTACGCTGTGTAGATGAGAAAGAGGCGAAGTTACTCATGGAAGAGATACTTGAGGGTACATTTGGTACACATGCTGGTGGGCATGCTATGATGAGAAAACTGTTGCGGGCAGGTTATTATTGGCTAACTATGGAAACAGACTGTTTCAAGTTTGCAAAGAGGTGTCATAAATGCCAGATTTATGCGGACAAAATCCATGTGTCTCCAAGCCCTCTGAATGTGATGTCATCACCGTGGCCTTTCTCGATGTGGGGAATTGATGTGATTGGCAAGATCGAGCCTACGACATCCAACGGACACCGATTCATTTTGGTGGCGATCGATTACTTCACCAAATGGTGGAATCAACATCATATGCTAATGTCACCAAACAAGTGGTCGCCAGATTTATCAAACGAGATATTATCTGCAGATATGGAATCCCTGAGCGGATTATCACCGACAACGGTTCGAATTTGAATAATAAAATGATGAAGGAGTTGTGTCAGAATTTTAAGATTGAACATCACAACTCTTCTCCTTACTGGCCCAAGCTGAATGGCGCTGTCGAAACGGCCAATAAGAACATAAAGAAGATTGTTCAGAGGATGGTTGTGACGTATAAGGATTGGCACGAGATGCTACCTTTCGCTTTGCACGGTTATCGTACGATGGTACGCACATCAACCGGGGCAACCCCTTTCTCATTGGTATACGGGATGGAGGCAGTGTTACCGTTGGAGGTCGAGATTCCTTCCTTGAGGGTTTTACGTGATGTCCAACTCGACGAGGCAGAATGGGTTAAAGATAGACTGAATCAGCTCAGCTTAATGGATGAGAAGAGATTGGCTTCTCTAGCATACGGTCGGTTATATCAGAGCCGGATGAAGAAAGCTTACGACAAGAAGGTATGCCCTCGAAGCTTTCAGACGGGCGATCTTGTTTTGAAAAAGATTCTCCCACCTGTTGCACCCCAAAATTTGACCAACTACTTATCGCAATTTGGCTCATGTTTCGACTCATTTCATTTTGCATTTGCATACCACGTACATTGCATTTTTTTCCAGTCAGATTGACTTTATCGGGATTACAACCCTCTGATCACGCTTCAGGCATTTCAGGCCAATACGAGGACGTTATTTTGAGAATTGGTGCTCGTTCCCTGTGTTTTCAACTCTCGCTGTTGTTTTTGAGGACATCTCGGTGTCCGGTTTTTACCGTTTATTTAGTTGTATTCGCGCATCCTTTTTCTAATCAATTTAATCGGCTTCTTCACTTTTTTATATTTTTCCCTTATTTTTTAGATTTTTTTAATGGGTTTAATTGATTTTTCTAGATATTAGATAGTTTTTTAATAGATATTAAATAGCTTTTTCTAGAATTTTAAATAGATAATTCTTTTTAATAGTTTTAAATAGATATTTGTTAATAGATATTAAATAGATTTTATTAGGTGTAAATGGTTTTTTTTTCTATTTTTTAGAGTTTTCTAGAATTTTATTTGTTTTGAATATATTAGGTTTTATTTTAAATTTAATTCTTTCTAGATTAGGATTAATCGTTAGTTTAATTAGATTTAATTGGTTTGTATCAATTAGGTTTAATAGTTTATTAGTATTAGCTTTAATAATTTTCGTTTTACATTTAATTGAGTTTTAATTAGGTAATCATTAGGCTTAAGTGAGTATGTTAATCAAGTTTTGATTCAGAATTTAACAATTTTTGTGGGCCATGTGTCTATTTTTGGAGGCCCACAGTCCAACTCGCTGCCACTTGGCAGTATAAGAAGCCTTCCACGTTTCACACTCAGGTTCCACCACTTCATTCTCATTTTCCACGTTTCAACACCAGAGCACGCCACATCACAGCCTGCATGCTTCCACCATCCGCCACCTCACCCCCACACGTGGCCTCCATTCTCTCCCTCTCTCCCATGCGCGTTGACACGCATCTTCCCCTTCCTCCCTTCACCGGCCGGCCATGCAACCGCCGCCGGAAGGTCGCCGGAGCCCCCTAACCATCACCGGTAACTGAAACCGTCGCCGGAAAACGAGTAGCCACCAAAAAACTCAAGAATTTCCCAGAACACTCATGCCTTTTTCCAGATTTCCTCCATCACCTTCATCCAACTGACATCGGTAATTCCATGAACTCGCCGGAAAATGCATAGTTTCGCCGGAATCTTCATATGGTCATCATGAACATTCATCCCTTTTTCCAGAACTTCATCAGTTCCGCGATGAACCTTCCACTGTCTTCTCCCAGATTTGTCTAGAAACTGATGAAGATTCTTCAACCTTCATCCTCGTTCTTCATGATTTTCCAGAAACGATCCAGAAGATCCATACGTCTTCATCACTTCCCTAGAATATTCGTCTTCCTCAAAGAATTCCTCAAGATCTTCATAAGAACGTTCCC
The DNA here is from genome assembly GCA_963859935.3 of Lathyrus sativus. Lineage (NCBI taxonomy): Eukaryota > Viridiplantae > Streptophyta > Magnoliopsida > Fabales > Fabaceae > Lathyrus > Lathyrus sativus. The sequence goes on along the minus strand of CAWUDS030004439.1, from coordinate 1,438,796 downwards.
AGATCTACACAGATCCAACAATCACTCTTCAACATGTTTTCCAGAAACCTATGAAGATCCTTCAAATCTTCAGCATCGTTCATCAACACATCAAGATCCGTCCAAATCTTCATCAGATCTTCATCGCACCACGCATCGTGTTCCAGCTATCGTCCGTCAGTTTCCAGATCAAACGTTAAGGATTCCATCAAGCATTCAACGAATCTCCTCCAAGATCTCCCTCAAACTTCAATAAACTGTAAGATCCTTTCATCAACTTCGCAACTCAATGAACCACTTCATCATCCTCAACTCCTTACGTGAACTCCAGAATCTTCAACATGCGATCCTCACAGATTATCAGCGAGCTTCAAGATCATCAAGACTTTTCATCTCCTTCGAGTTTCTCTGTTGATCTTTGACGAACTAACTCCTTTCTCCGTTTGCTTCACGAATGACAATGGCGGAGGGTTCCAGATCATGATTGTTTTTGGTTGTCTGTTCGTTCATTTGCTTGTATAGGTTCTGAAGTGAGATTGGTGGCGAAGAGACGAAGACGAGATTGGGAGACAGAGGGTTTGAACGAGAGGGAGGCTGAAAGGAGCGGCGTGAACAGTGTACCCTAGGGTTTCAGAAGAGAGTGAGTGGAAGAGGGGAAGGGCTTCGTGGGCTCTCTCATTGGGCCCATTTGTGTTTTCCAATCCGTACACCCTCCGTTTCCAAACATTCACCCCCCTCCCGTGTGTGTAGTTGGGCTGGACCCATTCTCTGTACCTTTACCATATCATACCCCCGTTTTTGGCTATGCACCCCCCTGTCCCCTTTTTTTTATTTTTTCTGGATGTGTTGTGGGCTGGGCCCTGTATTTTTTTACTGCATTTCACCAGTTTGCATATTGTACCCTCCCCTTTTATTTTTAATTTCTCCCTTGTATTGGATGAATGAGTGTAATAGATATAGTTCTATTTTTTTAGGATTATAGTTTTATTTTCCTAGGACATTAATGCATAGTTTTATAGAATTTATATTCTATTATTTTTTAGCATATTATAGGGTATTATAGATTTAATATAGTTTTTCTATTTTCTTCATAGAATATTTTAGATAGAATTGTTTTTATGCTATTTCTCATATGCATTTCCTTTTAATTTCTTTAGAATGTTTTCTAGTAGAATTTAATTGTCGTATTTTAGGAGTAGACTTTTATTTCCATTTGTTAGTGGATTTGTCTCCTATTTTCTCTCCTATTTTCGTCCCTATCTGATTTTATTTTCGATTTTATTGTTGGCTGGCCGTGTGACACGATTCAATTGGAGAATGATTTTTGATATCATTTCTCTATCTTGTCTTTGACATGGACATCAATACGCTACCTCTTAGAGTTCGATTTCTCGTATAAGTCGAACCATGACGGTCTAAGCGTTACATTGTTCTTGATTCGAGCGTCCTCCTCAAGGATCCAGAGAGGAGAAGATTGGAATGGAGCTTGCGCGCACGTCCGGAGCCCAGGAGCTGCTTCGTTCATTGTCATCGTCGTCTTCTTCAAGTCTTCAAGCAACCGTCGAGTGTTGTGAGATCGTTAGATACGTAGGAAATGACAGTTGAGGAGTTTCTTCTCAATCGTCTAGGATGTCTAGTATGGTACCCTTTGGGTGACATGTGACGCATTCCCTCCTACGTCTTAGGTTCTTGCGTGTGTGTCCCGAGTTCCTTCCCGTTTAGGCGCAGGCCTGCTTCCTCTTTGTTCTCGCCCCCGTGCGATCGAAACCCTTTTCTCTCGCGTTCAGGCGATCGAGACCCCGTCTCTTGCCCCCGTGCAATCGAGATTCGTAGCCCGAACTACGTTAGCTCTGATTTCTCTGACGAGAATACGTAGGCACAATACTGATGTATTGGCGAGCCACCTTTCACCTTTCCCGTAGTCCGTTGAACTACGTTTGCTCTGATCTCTCGTACCAGACGAGAGTACGTAGGCATAGGATGCGATATCCTAGCGAGCACACTAACAACTAACCTTTATGTTTTCTCGCTGCCGTGCGATCGAGACTTTCCCGCTGACGACTGATGTTATCCTTTTTTCTTGCCCGAGCGCATTTGAGACCAGACCGTAGTTCTAGTTCCCGTAGGTTCCCATACCTTTAAACCCGACATACTACGTCCGTTCTACCGCAAACAGGTACGCCTAAGTCTCCAATGGTCGAACGTCCACCTAACTGCTAGAATGCGTACGCTAGTATCGTCAATCATTTCTCTCACCCCCGTGTGACCGAGAACACCCAGTCTAGCCGTAGTTAGCCTGAACTACGTCATGCTCTGATTTCTCTGACGAGAATACGTAGGCACAAGACGCGATGTCTTGGCGAGCAAACTTCCCCCCGTAGTTTCCCGAACTACGTCATGCTCTGATTTCTCATTCTCTGATGAGAATACGTAGGCACAAGACGCGATGTCTTGGCGAGAAAACTTCCCCCGTAGTTTCCCGAACTACGTCATGCTCTGATTTCTCATTCTCTGATGAGAATACGTAGGCACAAGACGCGACGTCTTGCCGAGCAATCTCCCCCGTAGTTTCCCGAACTACGTTGACTCTGATTTCTCATTCTCTAATGAGAATACGTAGGCATAGAGTGCGACGCTCTATCGAGTCAATTTCCTTCCGTTTAGACTTAGCAGCCGTAGATAGATTGTTTTTCACCCGTAGACAAACCAGCAAGCGTGGATCCCATCGAGTACGATGGACGTGAGGGGTGCTAATACCTTCCCCTTGCGATGACCTTGTCTTATACCCTTTTCATCAGGTTTTTCCGATCGTTTCCTTTCCCGCCCTGAGGGATAAATAACAAAAGGTGGCGACTCTTCTGTTTTTCCGGCACCTTATTTTCACGGAAGCGACACCACCATAAACAGATCACAGGGGCAAGTGGACCCCTAATTACGAAGGGCCATACGTTGTCAGAAAAGTCTTCTCTGGAGGAGCTTTGCTACTATCTACCATGGATGGTGAAGACTTTACGTCTCCTATGAATTCGGACGCAGTTAAAAAATACTTTGCTTGAAAGTGACCCGCTGGGCAGTAAAAAGAGAGTCCAGGAAAAAATGGGGCATCCTGGCGAACCATAAAAAATGAATAGAAGGTTCGGGCAAAAGTTAGGGATAAAATTGAAAAGATGTACACCCGCGAAGTCGAAAACCTACATTGGGCGACTTCAGCAAAAAAGGGTATCCCGGTGAATTGAAAACCCGCAAAGGGCGGTTCACGCAAAAGTTAGGGATTGAAAAAGCAAATGACTGCGGTCCGAATCTGATACTACATCGCTTAGTGGTTTGGGAATACCTGAGGGTTTGTTTATCCAACACAATCCCTTCCGAATAGTGAATGCCGGGAAAGCGCCAGAGTCAGGCGAGTCATAGGAGGATCAGCTCATGATGTTTGTCTGCACCACGTCGGCGACATGTGTACAAATCCATTTTGTATTTTGTATTTTTATGCTTTCTGTGCATATGTATGTGTGTGTGCGTAACGTCCTCTTTTCAGGAGTTGCATCCGATGTACAAAACTTTGCTTATTCAGAGGCCTGTTACTAATAAAACATGTTATTCAGTATTTGATGCTTGTTCTTTACTGTTTTGTTTGTGAAAGACGTCGATGTTTTTGATAAACTTGCACTTGCATAATCTTGCTGGCCCTTGCCAATAATCGATAAAACTTCGAATGGACTGAAGTAATGTCACGGATGCTAACCCGGGTAGATTCTGTTGTATAGGCCTATTTTGTCTCGTTTGTGTTTCGCAGGGTTCTTACCTTTGGAGCAAACAGTCAGGGATTGTATTCCCCAGCCAAAATCTCTTGATGCAAGACCTGACTCCAGTCGATGTCATTCTCCAGCTAGTCGCAGCTTATTCCCAGAGAGTTGGAATGACGTTATCCCTTACCGAATGAAGGATTATTTTCCCCAGAAGGGTGTCCTCAGGGAAGTTGTCCACAGGATATCCCCAGCAAGTCAAGTCAATGTTCCCTGCAGAGGTTGCGCTCCTCAGCGAATCGAAGGTGTGCAGGATCAATCCCCAGCATGGGATGTTCCCGCATAGTTAACCAGGTTGTTGGTTCGAAAGGTTTATATCTGCGAAAGATGGGTTTCCCTTCTCCCCACAGGTCATCATGCCATTGATAGGATGTTGATCCTCAGCAGAGTCCGAGGCTCCGAGTTCGTAAACTGTGCCCAGACAGTGTGCTTTTCCTAGAAGTGTCGCTTTTTCCCCAGCTAAGTTTGTTCACCAGCAAGGTGGCTTGTTCTTTCCTCCCAGTGGAATTTGATGTTTAATCGCTCCTCGGCGGAGTTGGTTGTGTTTCTGGCGTTTATTTCGCCAGGATACCTTATGATATTTGTTCTCCCCAGCGGAGTTGGCTTTATCCTCAGCATTCATGTTGTTGAGACGTCACTATCAGAGTGGGCCCGGCAGCTTGAGCCTGAATTTGCATTTGCATATATCGTCACATTTGCATCTACTCAAACGCGTAGCATTTCCGTGCCGTACGAAGCATTACGCCATTTTCAAACATACGCATTTTGAAGCATAAGTCAGGTTGGCGATGATGGGCTAAAGACGTGTCTACTTATGCGTCTAGCGGTATCTTACTGCAAGTGCACAGCCTATCGAAGTAATATTTAAGATTATCGATCCACAGAGATTCTATGGTTACTTAGTGCTAGATGAACTTCTAGTTTAGCTAAGGCGAATGATTGTCACGATTTTTGTTGGTTTTTAAGACTGTTAAAGGCGGAATTAAATTTAAGTTTAAATAAAGTAATATTAAGGCGGTCGGTATGTAATTATACTAACTTAGGTGGGTCAATCTAACCTAGGCTTATAAAGGTGTTCACTTAATCTATTCGGTAGAGATTACCAGTTTAAATACCCTCAACTCACACTCTCGTGGTCTTATATCAGATCTTATCCCTAAAGCCCTATGCCTGCTCTCGCTAGCCCATAAGTGTTTAGAGGTAATTTTTGGAAACTAAGTAATTCTAATTTATCTTAAAGCGCTCTCGCTGTGTTTAATTTAAATGCCTAACTTTAGCTATCTGGTTAAAATCTCACACTCTCGTGGTCTTGACCTAACCTAATACTGTTTTCTTACTCTCGTAACGAAAAGGTCTATTTCAATTAAAAAGTATCAGCCAGAATGTTAAGTGATTAATTATTTTCAGCCTATGGTTATATTTTACCGGTTAAGTTTGTTATAACTACATACCGCCCTAAGGTGTTTAGCTACTCATCGATGTTGAACCAGACAGAGACAGAGAATTTAATAATAACGTACTCATGGCAGAAAAATAAATAAACATTATAATTAAATTAAATTGCAATATAATGAAAAACCTGGTTAACAAATATTCGAGCAGACTCCTTCTTCCACAAACCGGAAAGCTTGGAGTTGGCGGAAATTGAAAATAAATGAATGCTGAAGGTTTAGAAACGAATAAATGTATAACAATCTCCTGATGTTGGAAATTGTTATATGGTTGGTTTGGATACAAATAAAAACGAAACAGAAAACTAAAAATAATGCGGGAATAGAAAGGCTGGTTCGTAATACAGTTCGGCAGAGCTTCCGCAGAAATTTGAATAAAGAAATCTCTGTCCCCTGTGTTCACAGAACTTGTACTATTTATAGAGTCCTTAATGGGCTGGATTTTTGGTCCTTTGTTGCATGGGCCTTGCTGAAGTTGTTGAAGGAATGCTGGAACGTGGCAACAAAATGGGAGAAGTGGTCTTCACGTAATGCCAAGAGGAGAAGTAAGAGGAGAAGTGGTCTTCACGTAATGCCTTGACGTAGTCTGAGTCAAAACCAAGTTTTACCCTTGTTACGGTCGTGACAAGGTCTTCACGTTCGTAACTTGAGGTTTTTAAGTGTCACGGTCGTGACCACTCTCTTACGGTCGTGATGGCTCAAATTGGGGTGTCACGGTCGTGACACCCTTGTGACGATCGTGGCTGCAACAAATTATGCAGTCTTTTGCAGGCTTCTTCATTTCTTCATCTCTTTATGGTTTCTTTTGTTCCTTTTTGCTCTTAATTCATGATTTAGCTCCATATAATGATGTACCTGCAAAATGGTAAGAAAAACTCGAGAAATCGAGTGTTAAAATGGTGAATATGCGATAAAACGTTAATGAAACCTAGCAATATAATCGATGCGTTTTCTCGTTATCAAACTTCCCCAAACTTAAACCTTTGCTTGTCCTCAAGCAAATAGTCGGTTGAAAATCGGCGGACAAGATTTTATTCACGCATACTCATAACAAACCGTACGGGGGATCGTTTTGTCGGATAATCCGGTACTTTGATAGAACACTACCGATACACCAATGACACAAGCAACAAGCTATGTCGTCGACTTCCCGTTAAACGAAACAATCGGCAATTACATTACGATTTCACTGGAGTTCTTCGATCTTATTTCGCCCGGTTTCATTCTAGCGCAATCACATTAAGCCCTTTGCCTTAGCACGCACGTAGTGGAGTAGCCGGTTAGCGATTTTGATCCTTTTTTAGCACGGGGTCTGGTACATGAGTGTGGTAACCCTACATATTTTATCCGATTTGAAGGTTATGGGGGATCGAGCCGTAGCACGCCCTACCGAGTTCAGAACCAGTACCTCTGAACCAACTCGCAACGGACTCCTTCTCATATTTCTCGTTTCTTATATGCGACCGTGTACTTTGGTGCAATTTCTTTTCATTTTGCATCGAGATATGAAGGATCATTATTGATTAGGCATCAAACGCTTATATTCATCGGCTCCCCACGTGGTTTGTGTTCAGACGGTGCTGACTGCTAGTATAAACTACTAGGGGTTACTTTTGAACTGAAACTAAAAGTGTACTCGTAATGGTAATCGGGATGGAATTGCTTAAGTAGGGAGTCAAAGATGTCAAGATTGTATTGGTCTTGTTTAATCGTTCTCGACTTCCTAATTACGATTCCGTAGGTAAATCGGGTAATGCGAATAATTAAAGATTTTTTCTGGTACAGCTAAATAATCGGGGAAAGTTCGAGATTAAAGAAAATAGCACAAAGATTTGCTCATTTCATTAACGTGCGAAAAGAAATACAACGGAATTGAAAATACAACGTAATGGAAAAGTGCGGAAATGAAAGGTACCTCTCCTACACTATATCAGACATTGTCCTCAATGTTGTGATATAAATGTGCTAAAAGTACAGTACAACGACAAAAACGAAAAACAAACATAAGCAAACTAAAACTATGGCTGCTGAGGACCGCGGGCTCGGCCTCTTGTGCGGGAGCGGCGTCTGGAAGGAGTCGCTTCAGGATCAGAACCGGTGCCGGAGGCAGCAGTGATGCTAATGCGGAGGGCTTCTAGCTCGCTGAAAATTTCTCCAAACCTCTCATTAGTAGCTTCCTGGTTTGCTGCAATAGTGCTGAGTAAAGCATCATACTGCGCCTTCTGCCTTCGCTCCAGTGCGGCGTTCATCTGGTTCTGCTGATGAATCGCAAGGAGGACTTCCTCAAGTGTGATTTCAGGAGCAGGGGGCTGTCGGGTAGATGTCTCTGGTATATCCTGGACAGGCTCAGCTGCATCCATAGCGTCCTGCATCTCATCCGCTGGAGGGTCTGCCTGATCATCATGAATAGGGACGTGATCGGCAGCAGCAGGTAAAACAAAGAGCCAGTTGGCTCGGTTGGATGGATCGATGCGGTTGCGGGACGGCAGAATGATATGATGGAAAATGGTGCCATTGACAACAGGGCTATACCTGCCATCCTCTCGCTGCGCAATCAGGTGAGCGGACCTGCAATAACTCTTGGTGAGGAATTCTGCGGCTAGGTAAGGCTGATTAGCGACCAAGTCACCAAGCCCCAACTGAATGGCGAGGGTGGTGACAATGCCGCCTATGAAGAACGGGGAGGAGCCTCTGTGTGCAATGGCCTGGATATGATAAAGCATGAAAGGGGCAGCGTTGATCGGCTCGTCATTAAGAGCGCAGTGTAAGAATAGAAGCTCCTTGTAGTTGAGCTTGTGGTTGCTTTCTCGAGCGAAGATGGTGTTGCATATGACACGGTGAAAATAGCGGATCGTCGGGTTGTGGATGTGCGTAGCGTTGAGGCTTTGGAAGGTGGATGCACGTGTGTTGGTTAAATCGTGCCATAGAGTGAAAGCTTGTTCACTAAAATTATCGGGCACGCGACAGTGAGCTTCAGTTCCGTGATCGAAGCCTAACAACTCGGCTATCCTGGTTTGCAAAATGTTGAACTCTTGGCCATGCAATCTGAATGTGGCGACACCGGTGAGCTGACTCTGAGAACCGGGGGGGGGGGGGTGATGTAACTGAATGAGCTTAAGAACTCCAGTGTCAGAAGTTCGAATGTGGGCTGAGGTTGACTGCAAAGATCCCACAGACCGACTTTTTGCAGCAGGCTTTGAACACTGGCAAGCAGTTCGAGTTCCCTCAAACAGACAGTGTCAATGTAACGTGTAGGTTGCACACCGCGGTTTTGGAATCGGAGGGAAACGTTCTCTCTGAGTTTCTCCAGCATCACCTTCTCTAAAAGTAATGGAATCCATTGCATGCAAGAGCTTAGAGTGAAGAATGAAGATTTTTGATGTTTTGTGAAAAAATGGTAGAATGAAGGAAATAAAGGTTCGGGATAAATAATGGAGAGGGAGAATATGATAGGTTATGATAATGGGGGGTTAATGAGGTTTAAAATTGGTAATGGGGAGGTTACGGAGGTTATGGAGAAAATGGGTAGTTTTGGGGAAGTTATGGAGGAAGAAGAAGAAGAGGCATGATGAGAAACAGTTCTGTTTCTCACGATTCCTGTAATAGGGGTTGTCACGGTCGTGACAGGGGTGTGACGGTCGTGACACGCTATTTAAGCACGTCACGATCGTGAGATGGGTGTGACGACCGTGAGGGCATGCTTCGCGGAATAATTTCCAGAAAAACATTTTCTCACTTAATTCACATATTTTATAATAATGTATTTTCTTCACTAACACTCATATTAAATTATAAACGCCATATAGTATATAATTTCAACACAGTACTAGACTAACTTGCATGGCATGAGAGATTGTATATAATATGAAATAATGCAGCATAACAGTACATAGAATGAAAAATATATAAATTGCTAAAAATGGAGAAATTTTGGAATTAAAGGTGCATTGCATAAAGTAATTGAAAATGAAGTTACATAAACGGAAATTACGGTATGAAAATTGTTGCGAAAAATAAATCTAACTAGAAACGAAAACAATGAGAAAAATAAACTTAATCACTTATAGCATTTTCAAAAGCGTTTCTTCAAGTCTTCGATGGCGGAGTTCAAGTGATAGAATTGTTCGCAGGTTATGTCAGTCAATCCTATGATGTCCAATCGCATGCTCTTAATGTCTTCTTTAAATATATTAATGTCGGTTTGGTAAGCATTGAGAGTGTTCATGATGTTTTGTAAGTTGTTAGCATAATCTCCTTGATTCACTTCAGGGGTTTCATGTACTGCTCCAGTGGGGTCAATGTTATGGTAACCAGGAGGTGTCTCAGGGTCAGTTTCGACATTGGTCATTATATCATCTTTTATCTTGTAAGACTGAGGTGTTTCAGGAGTAGATGGATAATCAGGTGGGTTTAACTCATAAAGCCAGTTATCCTTATTGTGAACACTTACTCTAGCATGATTAGGCAATGTGAACAGGGTTACTACTTCGTTCCGGATTAGGTACTCAAAAGGTGGATGTCCTAAATTCCTTCTGATATGTCTATTGAAGCAGAAATTAAGATTCATAGGGCGGATTGTTCCTAGACGGTTGCACCTGTCCAGTTGGTAGCTAAGTCCTATGGCATCAGCAATCATGGTTACAAGACCTCCTACTAATATAGGTAATTCAGGTTCTTCTTGGATACGGGTGAAGGTTTGCATCATGAAAGGTACACCATTAACAGGCTGTCCATTAGCGAAACATGACATAATAAATATTTCATCTTTAGAAACTCCGGTAATGTTTTCTTCTTTTCCAAAGAAGGTGTGGGCAAGGAATTTATGGAAGTAGCGGAGAGCAGGGTTATGGATCTCTTCATTATTCATGTTATTTGGTTCAGGGTGGTAGTTTCCGGTTAAAGTTCCCCAAAAGAAATCTAGCTCCATATCCATCAATTCTACCTGTGTGGTAGTAAAAGCAAATGGTCCACTAGGGAATCCTAACAAGTCAGCTAGTTCTTTATGGTTAAAGTCATATTCTATTCCAAATAGGCGGAAACTAATAAATCCTTTCCTAAATCCAAAACCGCGCTCAGGTAGGTAAATTAAGGAGCTAAGGAACTCAAGGGTGAGCTCGCGGTAAGTCACAAACTTATGTTGGATCAATGCATTCTCCCATCCGAGTCGGTTTAACAAGTACATGACACTTTCATGTATGCCTAGGGTTTCCATAGTCTTATCATCCGGGTACAGGGTCAAATCCATTTGCCTCTGTGATAACTCTTCAAACTTCATTCTTTGGTTCCTACCTCTAAATTTGGTTTCCATATGGTTAATTGGTTGGTTAGCCATGGTCAGTGCAAATATGGGGGAAACAAATCAGTGGAAAAGATTTTGGAAAATCTGTAAAAAGTGATTTAAGATAAAAATAAGAAAATGAAATGCATAATGTAATGGCAATAATAGTAATATAAAATAGAACTATAAAATGACAAAACAATTAAACAAATAGTAAAACGATAAATAACAATATGCTAAAAGAAAAGAATAGTTTAAATAATTAAATAAGTAAATGGGTTGCCTCCCACTAAGCGCTGTTTTTATCGTCAAAAGCCTGACGTAATGCTTAGGTTTAGATTAATCAGGGGAATTAGTGGACAATTCTATAAGCTTTAGATTATTCGCATAATCTCTATTTTCAATTTTATGATAATGTTTTAAGCATTGTCCGTTTACTATGAATGGTTCACTATTCCTACCCTTAATTTCTATTGCTCCACTCGGGAATACTTTAGTTATTTCAAAGGGTCCTGACCATCTAGATTTTAATTTTCCAGGGAAGAGCCTAAGTCTTGAATTAAAGAGGAGTACAACGTCTCCCACACTAAATTCTTTCCTAGATAGGCGTTTATCATGCCATCGCTTAGTTATTTCTTTATATATCTTAGCATTCTCATATGCATCTAACCTTAATTCTTCTAATTCGTTAATGTCTAGGATTCGCTTTTCTCCGGCAGCATTATAGTTTATATTGAGAGTTCTGATCGCCCAATAAGCTTTGTGTTCTAGTTCTACTGGGAGGTGACAAGATTTTCCATAAACTAGTTTGAAAGGTGTAGTACCTATGGGTGTCTTGTAAGCGGTCCTATAGGCCCATAAAGCTTCATTAAGTTTAGATGACCAATCTTTCCGAGATATGGCGACAGTCTTTTCTAAGATTTGTTTAATTTCTCTGTTTGAGACTTCGACTTGTCCACTTGTTTGTGGGTGATATGGTGTAGCCACACGGTGTCTTACTCCATATTTAGATAGTAACTTGTCAAAGATTTTTGAAATGAAGTGCGAGCCACCGTCACTTATGACGAGTCTAGGCACACCAAATCTGGGAAAGATTATATTTTTGAAAAGCTTTATTACTACTCGTGTATCGTTTGTAGGAGAAGCTATGCTTCAATCCATTTTGAAACATAATCAACAACTACGAGTATGTAATTATTACCGAAAGATGATGGGAATGGTCCCATGAAATCTATTCCCCAGACGTCGAAGATTTCTACTTCTAAAATTCCCTTTTGAGGCATTTCATCTCTTCTTGAAATATTGCCAGTGCGTTGACACCGATCGCAATTTATAACAGCGGTGTGGACATCCTTCCATAGATTAGGCCAGAATAAGCCGGCTTGCAAGATTTTTGCACAAGTCTTGGAAGTGCTTGCATGTCCACCATAAGGAGATGAATGGCATTGAGCAATGACATCTTCTATTTCTTCTTCGGGAATACATCGGCGAAAGATTCCATCTGGTCCTCTTTTGAACAATAATGGTTCATCCCAATAGTAATGTTTCAGATTATGAAAGAATTTCTTTTTCTGCTGATAAGTTAGATCGGGTGGAAGAGCTCCTGCGGCTAGGTAGTTGACAATGTCAGCGTACCATGGCAGTCCTACAGTTGTCTGGATTGTTTCCACGGATTCTGGTTCATTTATATCTAGCTGAGCTAGGTCGCTTCCTATTTGTGCTATCAGCTGTTCATACGGAAAATCATCGTTAATCGGCACTTGTTCGGGTTTAATACCTTCTATTCTAGATAAATGGTCCGCTACGACGTTCTCAGTACCTTTCTTATCTTTTATTTCTAGATCAAATTCTTGTAAGAGTAAAATCCATCTTAAGAGTCTTGGTTTAGCATCTTTCTTAGTTAACAGATATCGGATAGCAGCATGGTCTGTGTAAATGATTATTTTCGCTCCAACTAGGTAAGAACGGAATTTGTCAAGCGCAAAGACAACTGCTAACAATTCTTTTTCTGTAGTAGCGTAGTTCATCTGGGCAGAGTCTAAGGTTCTACTGGCATAGTAAATCGCATGAAGTTTCTTTTCCTTTCTCTGGCCCAGAACTGCGCCTACAGCATAGTCACTCGCATCGCACATGATTTCAAAAGGTAATCTACAGTCAGGGGGTTGCATGATTGGTGCGGTGATGAGGGCTGTTTTTAGAGTTTCGAATGCTTTAAGACAATCTTCATTGAATATGAACTCAGCGTCTTTCATTAATAAACCAGTAAGAGGTTTAGTGATTTTCGAGAAATCTTTGATGAATCGTCGGTAAAAACCGGCGTGTCCTAAAAAGCTTTGTATTTCTCGAACGGTTTTAGGGGGTTGAAGATCTTTTATTACTTCAATCTTAGCTTTATCAACTTCAATTCCCTTGTCGGATATTACATGACCTAATACTATTCCTTCGTTGACCATAAAATGACATTTCTCCCAGTTAAGCACGAGATTTACTTTTACACATCTTTCTAACACCATTTCTAAGTTCGATAAGCATCCTTCAAAACTTTGCCCGCATACAGAGAAATCGTCCATGAACACTTCCATGATGTTGTCTATAAAATCTGCGAAGATTGACATCATACATCTTTGAAAGGTTGCAGGAGCGTTGCATAATCCAAAGGGCATTCGCCTATAAGCGAACGTTCCATAAGGACATGTGAATGTAGTCTTCTCTTGATCATCAGGATGGATAGGGATTTGGAAAAATCCTGAGTAACCATCAAGATAACAGAAGTAAGAATGCTTGGCTAATCGTTCTAACATTTGATCTATGAAAGATAGTGGGAAATGATCTTTTCGAGTGGCTTTATTTAGTTTACGATAATCTATGCACACTCTATATCCCATCACTACTCTTTGCGATATCGATTCGCCTTGAGCGTTTTTCACAACAGTGATACCTCCTTTCTTTGGCACTACATGTATTGGACTAACCCATTCACTATCAGAGATTGGATATATTATCCCGGCATCTAATAATTTCTTAACTTCTTCTTTTACTACAGTGCTAAGGGTTGGGTTAATTCTTCTTTGAGATTCTCTGGAGGTTCTGCAATCTTCTTCTAGCAGAATACGATGCATACAAACTGAAGGACATATTCCTTTGAGATCAGATATGTTATATCCTAATGCAGTTGGATATTTCTTCAAGACATCTAGAAGTTTCTTTGTTTCTATAGTTCCTAAACTGGAATTTACTATAACTGGTCTTTTACATTCAACGTCTAAGAATTCGTACCTTAGGTTATGAGGTAAAGTTTTTAATCCTAATGTAGGTTTATCTTTACTTGGCACGGGATCCGGTGTAAGTGCTAAACTTTCGCTTAGACTATCATCCTGATACGGTTTTTGCCAATTATCATCTTCGAAAATCGGAGGGATTTGAATTTTCATTATTTCAGAATAAGTGGTCTCTTTCAGTTCCATTTCTCTTACACATTCGTCAATTACGTTCAATAGATAGCATGTATCCTCTATAGCTGGTGATTGTAAGAATTGTGTTAAAACAAACTCAACTTTCTCTTCACCTACTTCAAAGGTTAGCTTTCCTTTTTTTACGTCTATTATAGCTCCGGCGGTAGCTAAGAATGGTCTTCCTAGTATGATAGGTGTAGTGGAGTCTTCAGAGATGTCCATGATTATAAAATCAGTAGGGATGTAGAATTGTCCTATACGTACTGGGACGTTTTCTAGTATGCCTACAGGATATTTAACAGAGTGATCGGCTAGTTGAACAGACATTTTAGTTGGTCTTAGGTCTCCCATGTCTAGCCTTTTGCAAATCGTTAAGGGCATAACACTGATACTGGCTCCTAAATTGCATAGAGCTTTGTCAATGACGAATTTTCCTATTACACAGGGTATAGAGAAACTTCCTGGATCTTTTAGCTTAGGAGGCATTTTATTCTGAATTATGGCGCTACACTCGGCAGTAAGTGTAACTGTTCCGTTATCCTCTATCTTTTTCTTATTGGATAAGATTTCTTTTAAAAACTTAGCATACGAGGGTATTTGGGTAATTGCTTCTGTAAACGGAATAGTAATATTCAACTGTTTCAGAAGTTCGACAAATTTCTTAAATTGACCCGTCGTCTTGGAATTTATTAATCTTTGAGGGTACGGAATTGGTGGTTTATAGGGTGGTGGAGGCACATAAGGTTGTTCTTTCTCCGCTACCTCTCGATTGTCATCTTCCTTTTCTTCTGGATCATTCACCACTTCAGTCGGTTTATCCGGTTTTTGGTACATGGCTGGATTGTCAAGTCTTGGATCGGTAGGTCCGTCAAGTTCCTTGCCACTTCTTAATATTACAGCGTTAGCATGTCCTTTCGGGTTAGGTTGAGGTTGTCCAGGGAATACTCCAGCTGGTGCAGCAGTAGGTGCTTGTTGTTGAGCTACTTGTGAAATCTGAGTTTCAAGAATTTTGTTATGTGTAGCTAATGCATCTACTTTGCTTACTAATTGTTTAATCTGCTCACTAGTGTGAATGTTTTGGTTTAAGAAGTCCTTGTTTGTTTGAGATTGGTTAGCTATAAAGTTCTCCATCATCAATTCAAGGTTCTATTTTCTAGGGATATTAGGAGCAGTCTTTTGATATCCTGGTGATGTAGCTGGTGCTTGACCTGGTGCGTAATAAGCATTGTTATTCTTATAGGAGAAGTTCGGATGATTCTTCCAACCTGGGTTGTATGTGTTTGAGTAAGGGTTTCCTTGAGCATAATTCACTTGATCAGTGGGAGTTCCTGCCAATAGTTGACAATCAGAAACTTCATGTCCTGGGACTCCACATAACTCACAGTTAGGTGTTACTGCAGCCACGGTGGCTGTAGGTGTTATGGCCAAGTTATCGATCTTTTGGGTTAGTTGGTCGAACTTTGCATTGACTTGGTCCATACTACTTACTTCGTACATACCTCCCTTTGTTGTTTTTTCAGTCGCGACTCTCTCGCTTCCCCAAAGGTAATGATTTTGAGCCATACTTTCGATAAGTGCATAGGCATCTCTATATTCTTTGTCCATCAATGCACCACCCGCGGAAGCGTCAATTGTCATTCTTGTATTGTACAAGAGTCCATTATAGAAGGTATGGATGACCATCCAGTCTATTAATCCATGATGTGGACAAAGTCTCAGTAGATCCTTATAGCGTTCCCAAGCTTCAAATAATGATTCACTTTCTCTTTGCTTAAATCCGTTGATCTGAGCTCTCAGCATAGCTGTCTTGCTAGGCGGAAAATACCTATTCAAGAAAACTCTCTTAAGTTCTTCCCACGTAGTTACTGAGTTCGAAGGCAGAGATTGAAGCCAAGCTCTTGCTCTGTCTCGAAGCGAAAAAGGAAATAAACGTAGTTTAATAGCTTCTTGGGTAACTCCATTGGCTTTTACGGTATCTGCATATTGCACAAAGATCGAAAGATGAAGATTCGGATCCTCAGTAGGATTTCCGGCGAATTGGTTTTGTTGCACGGCTGATATCAACGAAGGTTTTAGTTCGAAATCATTTCGGTTGATAGCCGGTGCTGCAATGCTTGTATGCGGTTCAGCTCGCGAAGGATTAGCGTAATACTTGAGTGGATGAGTCTGTTCTTCAGCCATCTCTGCGTCCTCTGATTTTACGACTGGTTTAGGCGGATCTAGTTGAAGATCTGGAATATTGTAATTATTTTCGAAATCGAATATACGTCTTCTTACGTGTAAGAAGCGTTCCGATTCAGGGATTAGAGGTTGCAAGTCTTCGCTTTTAGAGCGAGTACTTGGCATACACTCGGAGATTAGATTAAATTAAATAGTTGATACCTTAGTCTAGACAATGCTACCTAAATGCACTAGTAACTAAATTAAGGAATCCCCGGCAACGGCGCCAAAAACTTGATGGGCTAAAGACGTGTCTACTTATGCGTCTAGCGGTATCTTACTGCAAGTGCACAGCCTATCGAAGTAATATTTAAGATTATCGATCCACAAGGATTCTATGGTTACTTAGTGCTAGATGAACTTCTAGTTTAGCTAAGGCGAATGATTGTCACGATTTTTGTTGGTTTTTAAGACTGTTAAAGGCGGAATTAAATTTAAGTTTAAATAAAGTAATATTAAGGCGGTCGGTATGTAATTATACTAACTTAGGTGGGTCAATCTAACCTAGGCTTATAAAGGTGTTCACTTAATCTATTCGGTAGAGATTACCAGTTTAAATACCCTCAACTCACACTCTCGTGGTCTTATATCAGATCTTATCCCTAAATCCCTATGCCTGCTCTCGCTAGCCCATAAGTGTTTAGAGGTAATTTTTGGAAACTAAGTAATTCTAATTTATCTTAAAGCGCTCTCGCTGTGTTTAATTTAAATGCCTAACTTTAGCTATCTGGTTAAAATCTCACACTCTCGTGGTCTTGACCTAACCTAATACTCTTTTCTTACTCTCGTAACGAAAAGGTCTATTTCAATTAAAAAGTATCAGCCAGAATGTTAAGTGATTAATTATTTTCAGCCTATGGTTATATTTTACCGGTTAAGTTTGTTATAACTACATACCGCCCTAAGGTGTTTAGCTACTCATCGATGTTGAACCAGACAGAGACAGAGAATTTAATAATAATGTACTCATGGCAGAAAAATAAATAAACATTATAATTAAATTAAATTGCAATATAATGAAAAACCTGGTTAACAAATATTCGAGCAGACTCCTTCTTCCACAAACCGGAAAGCTTGGAGTTGGCGGAAATTGAAAATAAATGAATGCTGAAGGTTTAGAAACGAATAAATGTATAACAATCTCCTAATGTTGGAAATTGTTATATGGTTGGTTTGGATACAAATAAAAACGAAACAGAAAACTAAAAATAATGCGGGAATAGAAAGGCTGGTTCGTAATACAGTTCAGCAGAGCTTCCGCAGAAATTTAAATAAAGAAATCTCTGTCCCCTGTGTTCACAGAACTTGTACTATTTATAGAGTCCTTAATGGGCTGGATTTTTGGTCCTTTGTTGCATGGGCCTTGCTGAAGTTGTTGAAGGAATGCTGGAACGTGGCAACAAAATGGGAGAAGTGGTCTTCACGTAATGCCAAGAGGAGAAGTAAGAGGAGAAGTGGTCTTCACGTAATGCCTTGACGTAGTCTGAGTCAAAACCAAGTTTTACCCTTGTTACGGTCGTGACAAGGTCTTCACGTTCGTAACTTGAGGTTTTTAAGTGTCACGGTCGTGACCACTCTCTTACGGTCGTGATGGCTCAAATTGGGGTGTCACGGTCGTGACACCCTTGTGACGATCGTGGCTGCAACAAATTATGCAGTGTTTTGCAGGCTTCTTCATTTCTTCATCTCTTTATGGTTTCTTTTGTTCCTTTTTGCTCTTAATTCATGATTTAGCTCCATATAATGATGTACCTGCAAAATGGTAAGAAAAACTCGAGAAATCGAGTGTTAAAACGGTGAATATGCGATAAAACATTAATGAAACCTAGCAATATAATCGATGCGTTTTCTCGTTATCAGGCGACCTCTTTGTTTTCAGGTGTTCTTCCCTGCAGGTAATTGGACTTCTTGTTCAGGATCGTTTTTAGATATTCAAATTTGCGGCATAAGATATGTGATGATAATGTTTGTCCCGCCATATGTTCCCTTATCAGAGGTGCTTGATTAACCTCTCTTCTTCCTCATCGGAGTGTTCTTTACACGGCTTCATAATTGGACTTTGGAGTTGTTGTCAAAAATCCCCCGGCGGAGTGTTCCCTTGGGTTGCTGTCATGTCAGCATTTTCAGAAAAGATTTCAGGGATTAGACATCTGAAGTCATTACTCGTCATCAAGTTGATCGTCTGGCAGCTGACGTCAGAATTTCCCCCGGCAGAGTTCTCCCCGGTTTGTTGTTATGGCTTCATAATTAGACTTTGAAGATGTTACCATCATGATATGGCTTCATAATTAGACTTTGAAGTTCGTTACATCAGCGCTATAACGTTTCATGATTTGACTTTGCAGTTGTTGTCGGCATTTTTAAAAAGGGGATTTCAGTGTTTAGACGGCTGAAATCGTTACTTGGTGTCACTGCTTCATAATTAGACTTTGAAGTTGTTAGCAGCAGTGGATGGCTTCATAATTAGACCTTGGAGTTATTATCAGTTTATACGGCTTCCTAATTCGATCTTGGAGTTATTGTCAGCATTCTACAGCTTCATAGCTAGACTTTGGAGTTGTTGTTAGGAATTCCCTAGCAGATTTTCCGCGCGTAGTTGTTACGTCAGCATTGCAGACTTCATGATTTGACTTTGGAGATCGGCCTAGTTTTCTTCGAGTGGCTGTTACGACAGCGTTACACGGCTTCAGAATTAGACTTTGGAGTCGTCGTTAGCGATTCCCCAACTGAGCTTTCTCTAGTAGCTGTTACGCCAGCATTGCGCTGCTTCATAATTAGACCTTGGAGTTGTCGTCAACATCAAACAATTTCGTAATTAGACTTTGGAGTTCTTCAGCGGTACCGCATCTTCATGATTAGACTTTGGAGTTGTTGTCCGAAAGTTTTGTCCGCATGGAACGGCTTCATAAGTTGACTTTGGAGTTGTTGCCAGATTTTTTCCCCACAGAGTTGCTTGTTGAAGTTTCTCTTATCCGGCCATCGGAGTATTTTCTTCAAGTTTGCTGTTCCGTCAGCGTCACAGGATTTCATAATCAAAATTTTAGGAGTTGTTGCCTGTTGTCGAAATAGGTGCCTGACAGTTAATTTCAGAGCATCCCCAGTGGGTTTGGCTACTGCAAAGATAAGGCGGAGTTAGTGTCCAGTATGATTGACTGAATTGAATTACTATTGGGTGGAAGAATTCGATCCCCAATGAAGCCGCCGTGATTTCTGCGTATTGACGAAATATCGTTATCCCCAGTAGAAGCCTCCTCAAAGTCGTTTGTGGGTTGGGCCCAACGGAGTTAGCTACTGCAGAGATAAGCAGAGTTTCCTATGTGTAGACAAATGATTTACCCGTATGGATAGGCGGATGATGTTTCCTGCGGTTAGGCAGATGATGTTCCCGTATGGATAGACGGATGAAGTTTCCTGTGGTTAGACAGATGATGTTCCCATATGGATAGACGGATGGAGTTTCCTGTGGTTAGACAGATGATGTTCCCGTATGGATTGGCGGATGAGGTTTCCTGTGATTAGACAGATGGTTTTCCCGTATGGATAGGCGGATGAAGTTTCCTACGATTAGGCAGATGATTTTCCTGTATGGATAAGCGGATGAAGTTTCCTGTGTTTAGGCAGATGATTTTCCCGTATGAATGGGCGGATGAAGTTTCATGTGTTTAGGCAGATGATTTTCCCATATGAATAGGAGGAAGAAGTTTCCTGTGTTTAGGCAGATGATATTCCTGAATGGATAAGCGGATGGAGTTTCCTGTGGTTAGACATATGGTGTTCCCGTGTGAATAGGCGGATGGAGTTTCCCATGATTGGACAGAACTATTTCCCAGTGAAGTCGACAAATTTATTGCCTATGATTGATAGGACCTCCTCGTGTTGGTAAGAGGCGGGCAACTCATCCCCAACGGAGTAGTCGGGATCTCTCCGTATTGACGGAATGTAGCATCCTAACATGGACAAAGTTCTATTCCTGTGCTATTGAGATTTCTTCGGGTTGACAAAATGTGAGTCTTGACGTGGACAAATTGGTGTTTATTTGTGATTTGACGAAATTTTGGTCCAGATGTGGACAAGGTTATTCCTGTAACGACGGAATCTCTATTCGTGTTGATGAATTTGTTCCTCTTCTTGTGTTGACAAGGTTAGTCCAGTTGTAGACGGAAATGTTCAGTACCTGTGGCGTTACACAGGTGGTTGAGGTTGAAATCAGAGTTATTATCAGACGTTGGATCAGTTGTTACCGTAACGACCAGATTCAATGGGCGAATGTCGTTCCCCGAGCAGTTGTGCAGTTTATTTCTGCGGTTAGCAAATTTCCGGGTTTCTTGGTATTCAACCGTCTCGTACCTCGATCGTTTGAAGGTCGTTCGCTCTTCACCCAGTCGGGTCCAAACCGTTTGAATAGGGGCAGCTGTTGCACCCCAAAATTTGCTTGACCTTTTCTTGCCTGATTTATGTTTCATTGCATTTCATTTGCATAGTTACATCCTACACATATTTCAACCATTTGCATATCATAGCATATCAAGTCATCCAATAAGGGATCAAGTGCCATTTATGTCAAAAGAAGCCTATCTAGAGGTGTTCTCTGAGCCTGAGAGCCCATCCAAGTCATCAGAGAAGGGTTGAAGTCATGAGAAGTTTGAGTGCCCACAGGGAGATTTCTCTCCTAACTTGAGGTGTATTGAAGATCATCAACATGGAATGTGAACTTGAGGTGTGTATGGATCTCATGAAATGCCTAGAGGGCCCTATTGAAGCTGAGATAAGTCATTGATTTAGGTACAAGAGCCACAGTTGAAGTGCAGTCAACTAGGGTTTCATCTGGGTCAATCCTAGGTCAATTGAGTAATTGGAGAGCATCAAAGCCTATCTTGAGGGCAGGGGATTCATGAGTTGGTATGTTGATACATGTGTGGTGTTGTGCCAAGGTTAAGCAAAGAAAGATCAAGAATGTGGGAAGTTGCTAAATTAGGGTTTTAGTGTAAAATCCCCTATTTAGTGCCTAACTTCAAAGACACATAAGTCAAAATACAAGTTTAAAATGGATCTTTGGCCAACATGAAACTTGTAGAGCTTCTCAATACCTTTAATTTGAGTACTAGAAGTCTTCAATAAGATTTGTAGAACTCAAGTTATGGTCCTTGCAAATTACAAGTCACCAGAGGACACTGAAATTTATCTATGAAAGTCACTTGACTTCCAAGCAACTTTTGCCCCTCAAGGAGTTTTCAAATGGATTCTTGGCCAACATAAGAGTTGTAGGCCTTGATCTTAGCTTTAATTTTAGTACTATAAGTCCTCAAGAATATTTTTGGAACTCATGTTATGATCTTGGCAACCCAGGGGTATTTTGGGCATTGGTGATTATATGTCATTTTCAAGAATGTGCCAAAATCTCCATCTTCCACTCCTCAAACGAAAAATTGTTCAACATGAAATGTGTTTAGAATGTTGTTTTTAGGTCATATAAGTCATCATGGTGAATTGGATTGGCTTGTACCAAGAAGTACTCCAAAATGGCCTAAAAAGAGGGATTTTTCAAATGATTCAAAGGAGGGAAATTGGGATTTTTGAATTATAGGTCATAAACATGTCATATGAGTAGTCATTTTGACCAAAAATTGCATTCCAAACACATTTGCATTGGCACAATTTTGAGATGAGGTCAAATTACATGACTTGCTTTGGAAAGGTAGTTACTTCAATTACAAGTCATTGATCCAAAGCAAGAACCAAGGCATTTCAGGCTGAACTATCTATCCAAACATACTCCATGATCAATTTGAAGTTGGTTAGAACACTCTAGAGCAAGCTGGGAGGGAAATATCGTGACTGTCACATTGGATTTTCAAGAGAAAATCAGAATTTTGGATCAACTAAATTGGGCTTCAATTTGGATTCAAAAGCCCACAAACAGTTTCTATTTAAGCTCTAGAGTGAATTCAGATTAGGGTTGGTGATGATTTCGTGGAGAGAGTGAAGATAGCAAGTTGAGTTTCAAGAGCTTCAACTGAAAACGGTTTCTGAGTTTGGATCAAGATCAAGCCAAATTGAAGATACTAGAAGCTTTATCTTGCATTCTTGATCGTGTCTGGAAGGTTTGGAAGGTTGAATTGAGCTACAACTACCTTTGTTCATCCAATTTCTTCACGTATGTAACTCTCAAATTTTCTCATGATCTAGGCTGAATTAAGTAGAATCTTGCATGTGGTTAGGACTTAGGTTGATCAAGGAACGTTTCTAGTTTGGTTTGGAGTTGTTTACAGACAATTAAGTGTGCTATGGCATTTCTGTTTGAGGATGGTTAGATCTGATCGTGAGGAGATTACATGATTTGAATAGATAGGAATGATCAGTGAAGCATGAGGATCATTCCTATGGTTTTAGATTGGAGTTTAGTGATGATCATTCTTGTGGTAGCATTTCTGTTTGCCTTCGAATTTTAAAACCTAGGAAGATCTAGAGGAAATGGATATGAGATTGGAGATCTACGTGAAATTCTGAGCAAGATGACGTTAAGTTTGAGAGTTTTCCTTGACCTGCAACCCTGGCTCGCCGGAGAAGATCACCGGACCACCGCCTGGGAATAGTTTCAGGCCACCTGAGATTGTTGGAGAAGATGAACGAAGGACCATTGGATTAGTCTGAGAAGAGACTTTGTATGCTGATCTAAGGGCCTTGATTTAAACCTGGGATTTGCCTCCAAGATCAATACGCAGCGTTTCATTAACGTGACTCAGCTTGTGAGTCACCAGCCACCTCATCCTCATGTGGACGCGCCCTCAGCTTTTGGATTTGATTAACAGTCTCCTACATCCAACAGTCCACGTTTTATCTTCAGTTTTATTTTCTTAATTCATTTTTTAATTGTTTTTTTCATTTTTCTTTTATTCCATTTGATTTCTAAAATCCATATTAAATCCAATTTTGATCCAAAAAATATTTTAAAAATATCACCATGATCTTGGATTTAATTGTGATTTTCTGAAATTAATAAATCCCATTTTCATGCCTTTTTCAATTTAATTTTATTTTCTTAGTTTAATTGCTTTTATTTTGAGTTTGATTGATACATGATTTTGTGGATTTTATTATGACCAATTGGTGCATGATTTTGAGTTGATTCTTGTTGTATTAGTTATCTTAGAGAAGCATGTACCCTTAGAAATTTTATCATAATTTTGTGAATAAGTTTTAGGCCAATTTGAGTGGTGAACATAAGGAGTGTTAGATTTAGGGTTTCAAAACAACTAGTTGTAGTCTAGGGCATAGTTTGGGGACTTGGTGTTTGATTTAGGTCCTGGGATTTATATGGGGTATTGGGTTTAGTTTTAGGTTCCATTATAAATTTAATTAGGATTTTATGATCTATTTTAGCATTTTAGTTGTATTTTGCGATTGGTGTGATGTTTGTGGGTTTCTCCCTTGGATGCTTGGTTTATTCAATTTGTGTGGGGCTATTTTGGGTGTGCTTTTGGCTTGGACTCTGCTTGGATGAATTGGAGGACCAATTGAAGTTGCATTGGATAGCTTGAAGGAGCTTGGAGTTGAAGATTTCTAATCTGTTGGAATGCTTGTCAGGAGCTTAGGAATTAGGGTTTTAGGAAGAGCTTTTTTAGACTTAGTTCATTTCTTGCCTCAAACATGGAATGTTTTGTTTGCTTCCATCCTATCCTATGATTCAAAGTCCTCTCAAGGAATCCCCATCTCTCCCTTGGAGGGATGAGTGGTATGCCTTAAAGAGTAGAACTTTTGAGGATACCCTTCTTTGCAGATGATGGTTTCTAGTGATTTCCTTTGGTTTTCACTGGTTCCCATTCATTATAAATTGATCTCAATAACCAATCTTTCTTGGTGGATCTTGCTAGAGCTTGGGGATGAAGATCTAAGATGTTGAAGATGCCTTTCATAAGGTCTGCTTGAAGATGGAGTTATGTTACTGTCAACTTTGCTGTCAGAGCTACTGTAGGAGTTTGGTGCTGCTGCTTGGGCTGCCTCCTTTGGGTTTTGTTTTCTGTATTGTTGGTTGGCTTGTGTAGCTTGCCCCCTAGGTTTGAGGTGAATGTTGATTCACTTTGCCTGTTGTTTTCCCAGGTTCGAGGTTGAGTGGGACTCCCTTGCCTCGCTTGTACTGCTGCATTGCATGCATTTTACTGTATTTGCTTGCTTTCTTTTCTATTTATCCCCTAGGATCTCTGATTTCCTCTGTGCAGGAGGGAATTATGACAAACATTAGGATTCTTATCCATGCATGACAACATTAGGTTAGTTTTTATTCCCTTTTCAACCCTAGGTTTTTTAGAGCTTTTTTCTCTTCTTATCTCGAAACAACTCAAATATACAATAATAAGGTTAATCGATGTTGTACGTTACGAGCCTTAAGCTATTCGAGAAAGGGTTGCTGGAGAGCTTCTTTCCAGTAGTCTGGCTGCTTAGTGTGGTACCCTTTGGGTGACACAGGACGTAGTCACTCTCAAATCATAGTCTCTAGTGCGTCAGAGATTGCACACAAACTAAAAAACACTTCTTTCGTAAAAGATTCAAAACAAACATCAAAGTGTCATTTTTGTCCGCTTGGACTCTTAATTAAGAAAAACCCTTTTTGAAGGTAATAAAAAACAGTCAGACAAGCTTGTGTCTTCCGTAGCCCGAACTACGTTTGCTCTGATCTTTCATGCTGTATGAAAGTACGTAGGCATAAGATGACGTATCCTAGCGAGCAACCTTCTCCTCCTTTACCGTAGGTAGGCGAACTACGTTGACTCTGATTTCTCGTTCCAGACGGGAATACGTAGGCATAAAGTGCGATACTTTGCCGAGTCATTTTCTTTTTCTTTTTAACCCAGACCTCTAGAGTAGATAGAATAACAATCCGTACTAGAAAACAAGCGTGGATCCCTTCGAGTACGGCGGACGTGAGGGGTGCTAATACCTTCCCCTTGCGTAACCGACTCCCGATTCCAGGATTTGGTTGCGATGACCATTCCTTTCCCGTTTTGCATTAGGTTTACTTCGAGCGTTTCCTTTCCCTCCTTTGGGATGAATAATGCACGGTGGCGACTCTTCTGTTTAGCCGGCGTCGATTTTTGCAGTAGCGACACACTCTCTTTCTTTCCATTTTCATGTGTGTTGTTATGCTGTATTTTGCTGCTGCACTTTGCCTAGGCTGTCTTTTTTCTGCTGCACTTTGCATTGCTCTCAAATCTTGTACCTATTTATTGGCTTGTGCTTGGATTGCCCTTGTGGTCAATGTTACTACCTTGGACATAATTTTGAGATTCTGATATTTGTTGTGTAGATGCATCACCATGAGTTTATTCCTTTGGTCTTGTGACATGAAATGTTTGGTTATGAGGCAAATTGTCACTTCTTGCATGGGACTGTTTTGGATTACATTAAAATTTCCCATGACTAAGAATGCATAGTCTTGATCTTGAAATGTTCAAATGTAAGGTGAATCTTAATTATTTCCCTTGGATATTAGTAAGCATAATGAGGAACATGTGGACTTGATGGGGCATGAAGGGTACCATAGCATGAAGTTGATTAGAAACTTGAATTAAGATTATAAATAGCTTAATTTTCTAAGAATTATTAGGGTTTGGAAACTTTGTAACAAATGTGATATTCTTTCAATGTCATGAAATTTCCCTTTGTAACATTCTTGAATATAATCTTGAATTCATGAATCTTGAATTTGGAATGATGGATCTCCCTTATACCATTGAATTTGAAATGGATGAAATCTTGAATTATGAACTTGTAATCTTGACTCATGTCTTGCAAATTTGAACTCTACTTGATCAAGAATTCGAAACAAAATTGGATGAAGAAGTTTTGAAATTGGCCTTGCATTTCATGTTCATTAGGAACATTGACTTTGAATACTTCAATATTTTTCAAGTAACTTCCTTGAAGAAAACTTTGCAAACCCGCATGCTCGATATGCCCTGATGATTTAATTCACAGAAACTCCTGATCCCATGCAGAGTATGATCATGAATTATAACCTAATGATGATGCAGATGAACGCAAAGCAAAAGCCAGTTTAGGTTAGAAAACGGGGGGGGGGCAAATTTTGGGGTGCAACACATATGAGATGAAGTGATCATGCAATGGACCCCTAATCATGGAAGTAAGAACCTCTAACATATCATCAAGGGCATACAAGACTCATCAAACATCCATGGAATCATACAAAAAGCAAACTCACAAAGCTAGGTCAAGATATGCACAAACACATGATCAAATCATCAAAAAATTGATGCAATACCCAAAATAGACACATGACCAAATAAAATCCCAATAAATGCCCAAACTCAAGTTAGATCTATCAAGAATCAATGTGCAAAGGATCACACATGGATTGTAGGAAAACATTATCAAATGCATCAATCAAGGCAAATCATACAATTTATCGAGCACATGTCGAAGGTAAAACAAAGTCAAATGAAAAACAATCAAGAAAAGATCATCAAGACCCCAAACTAGCACTCAAATACCCTACATGTGTGTGCCTAAGTGTATGTGAAAAATTGGATCAAAGATTAAAAGAAAATGGCAAGAACTAAAGACATGTTACAAATTAGGTCAAACAAAACACATTAAATTAAAAATTTAAAATAAAATACTAAAATAAAATAAAAATAAATAAAAAATAAGAAAAATTAAATAAGATGTTGAAAAATTAGAAACAAATTTTATTTATTTTAAAATTATTAGAAGCATTAAAAATAAAATGAAATAAAAAATGGAATAAATAAATAAATAAAAAGAAAAGAAGAAGAACAAAGGGGACGCTCATACCTAGCTCCTGTCGTCTTCTCCGGTGAGCCTCACCGGTGATGTCTTAAAACCTTATAAAATTGAAACTTGGACATATTTTTTAAGAAATTCCATGGAGAACACGATTATGGAATTAGTTTTCTAACATGGTGAAAACTCAACATGAAAGTTTGATACATAAACTGAAACTTGCACAAACAGCCACACCAAACATTCAAACATTGCCTACACAAGGTAGGACTTCAGATGCAACCAATATGAACCTATTTCTATGCCTAAAATGAGAGTTTCAGATGATGAAAAATTACCTAACAGAGCAACTTCGTTGGTCCTTCAACTAGTGCTTAAGCTACAATGTAAGGCCTCCAATAGACTCCTTGTGTTGCACTAAGTAGGAACCAACCAAGAAATGAAAGAAATCTCCACCGAACAGAGCAATTCAAAGAGAGAGAAAAGATTAATAATTTTTGAGGTTTTGAGCTTGTTCTACAGCAAATGGCTTCTCTCTCTATGCTAGGGTTTGTTTACTCTTTATATGTGACGGTTTAAGGGCATTTTTGAAGGCCATGATGTGCGAATTGGTTGATTTCACAAACTTGCCAAAAAATCCTCAAATGTGGTACACACGGGTTTAGCCCTCCTTTCACTTCCTTTTGGTTTTCATTCAGCATCAAGGAGGGTGGTGAAATAAAATGTGAAGGTTGGAAAGAAAGGAAATGAGTTTGTCATGTGTTTTGAATGATTTCCTCATTAAGTGCAAAACTTGAAAAATGCTTGAAAACATGAACTTATGTTGGTTCATTTAAGGTAACAATTTTTGTTTCATGACATGATGATGATATGGTACCAAAAAGAACAAAAACAAATCAATTTTGTGGCTTGAAATGCAAGAAAGTCAAGCTAGGTCAAAAATCATGTTTTCATGATCATCATGCTTTCATTTGCCTTTCAAATCATCAAAGGTCATGGAATTTTAGGTCATGGTGTAGGCAATATCTTGATATGCAAGTTTCATGTTGCAATAGTCTAGATTTGAGGTCTTGAAGTTCATGGATTTTGACCTTGAAGTGAATGACCTAAAACTAGGTCATTCAAAATGCCCTTGACTTGAGAGGATCATAACTTGAGTTCTAAACATGGGAATTATGATTTATTGGACTTTTTGGAAAGCTTAGATAATGAGAGACAACTCTTATGTTTGATGGAAGTTGAGGAAAAACTTACATCTATGTGAAAATTGCCTTAGAAGTAAGTTACCCTTGGATGCCTCCAAATCCTCTCCACTTTGTAAAACCAATTTGTGAACATCATAACTTGAGATGTATAAATCCAATTAAGGAGTTCTTATACTCAAAAGAAATCTTGAATGATAAGTAACAAGTCTCATGTTTGATGCAAAATGAGATAGGACTTGCATCATGAGGAAACTTGTCATTGAAGTCAGATACCAAAAGAGGGGATTTTATACTTAGAATCCTCTAAAACCCTACTTTAGAAACTTCTTAATCTCTTTGATTCTTCTTGGCCGAGCTTCAACATAATACTTGAGATGACTTAAAATGACCTCTCATGTCTTAAATGATCAAAAGTTAAGCCTTGAACCTCTTCATATCCACAATTGACTTTTTGTTGACTAGATGAAACCCTAGCACCTTATCCACTGATTGAGGCTCTTGCAAATGATTTATGTAATCCTATAATTCCCCTAGAGGACCCTCAATATTGGTATTGAGCTCTTGAACATGTTTCATCCAAAGAACTAGCCACATATGCCTCTAGGTACTCTCAAGATAGGAGGAGATGACCAACACTTGAATTCTCACCTCTAAAGGTTATTCATCATGCTCTGATGATGGTGAAGACCACGTGCCTTGAAATTGTACCCTTGCCTTAGCTTTGAATATGAAGCTTATTTCTTGAGTATTAAAATAAGATACCTTGATCCCCTATCTAGAATCAATGCTATTCACAAATGCTAATGCAAGATGCTATGAAACATAATCCAAGATAACAAAAAGGTGTGGGCAAATTTTGGGGTGCTACAACTCCCCTTATTCAAATAGCTTGGACCTGAAGGTATGGAGAGCAACCACTCTTAAAAACTCAAGGTAAAAGGTGATTGAATACCAAAAAGAACCCGTAAATTTGCAACCTGCGGGGGCGCAGGGAGGATAAAATGATTGTGACTTAAAAATAGCGGGTATCATCCAAAAGGTGGGATAACTGACACAACAACCGATCAGGACGATAACAACGGCTACTAACCAAAATTCAGGATCACCTAGACTTCGACTGAAGGCGAATACACAAAAAAATAAAGACTACCAACCAAAAGTTGGGATCGTCCAAAAGATTACCAAACAAAAGTCAGGATTGCCGGAAACGAAAACTACCAACCAAAAGTTGGGATCGTCAACAAATAAACGGATGGCTACCAACCAAAAGTTAGAATCACCCAGGACGCCTGTTGAATGAAAACTCACCCAAAACGAGGCCTACTAACAAGTTGGGATCACGACTCTGCGGGGAATAAAAGAAGATTACCAACCAAAAGTTGGGATGAAGGTTACTAACCAAAAGTTAGGATCACCGGGAAGGGAGATTACCAACCAAAACTTGGGATAACGACTTCGCAGGGGAAAAATAGAGGACTACCAACCAAAAGTTAGGATGACATCCACAAAATGATGGACTACCAATCAAAAGTTGGGATACCATCCACAAAATGACGGACTACCAACCAAAAGTTGGGATAACATCCACAAAAATGAATAAGCTGGGGACTACAAACCAAAAGTTGGAATACCATACCCGGGATAGGCAGGAAGTAGAATCAACTGACTCACGACTTGAAAAATAAAACTTCGTTGGGGAACAAAGAAGCTTAAACAAATAAGCTCTATTGGGGAGAAAAAGTAAGATGGATACATCTATCCATGATTTTGTTGGGGTCAAGTACCACAAAGTCTCATCAATCATGTCGTTATCTCCCGTGGAAATGTCTAGCAACAAAGGTATCAAACTTGGCTTATGCTTCGATGCATATGTTTGAATATGGTGTAATGCTCAATACAACATGGAAATTCTACGCATTTGGGAGGATGCTATGCAGAATGCAAATGCAAAGGAACACCGCCAAGAAAAGGTGCTGAGAAGATCAGCAAGAAAACTCTGTTGAGGAATACGCCCTAAACAGCCTTCCTGAATAGAACTCTTCTGAGGATAATTCCACTCAGCTGGGAATTGAGAATAACATCTCTTGGGAGATCGTCCCAAAAATATGACTTTGGAGAATGCCAATAAACATCGAACTCTACTGAAGGTATCAATCGCTGTTGATTTACTCGTCAAGGGAATCAACATCCATCTCTACTTGGGGAGAGAAGTCAATGACATAAACCCTACCAGTGAACAACATTGAGCTTACCCTGCTGCTGGGGAAAAATCTCGATCTTACCTTGCAGGGGACAAATGCACATCACTGTTAGTGGGATGTTTCTGGTATGAAAATAGTACCCTGTGGAGAGAGCCCTGCCGGGAAAAAGATCAATCATCCTGTAAATGACAAATAAGCAAGTGTGTCCTATATGCAAAAATGGCTATTTCGGTCACCATCAAAGTAAATCATTATTTTTAATATAATTATTAAAGCCACAAAGTTTTCGTATGCAAAATTTATCAAAAACACCAAACACCTTTTTGCAAACAAAGTAGTAGAAGTAAAAACAAGAAATGGAAAGCTCTTTGTGAAAATTACTTCATTGATTGAAAGAGCGTATAAATAGGCAAATTACAACATATGCAATTCCTGAAAAGAGGAAATTGCACAAAAAGTACAATAATAAAATATACAACTATCGACAATGTGGATACAGACAACTACCATGTGTCGATTCGGCTATGACTCACATGACTTCGATGCTCCACCAATGCCATGCCTTCTAAAGAGCCTGATTTTACTAATTTTTACCCTTCGGGATCTCCAAGAATAAAAATGCATCCACATATCAAACGCAGACCGCAGTCGTTTGCTTTAAAATCCTTAACTTTTTCCTGGATTGCCCTTGCGGGTTTTCGATCCACCGAGATGCCTATTTTTGCCAAAGTCGCCTTCTCAGGTTTTCAACTTTGCGGGTTTATTCATTTATCTTTTATCCCTAATTTTTCCCGAACCTATTATTTTTATGGTTCGCCGGGATACCCCATTTTTTCCTGGACTTTTCTTTTTATGTCCAGCGAGTCTCTTTTCAAGCAAAGTATTTTTTGACTACGTCTGCGTTTAAAGGGGACGTAAAATCTTCATCGTCCATGGTTGATAGAAATAAGGCTCCTCCAGAGAAAACCTTCCTTAATACGTAAGGACCTTCATAATTGGGAGTCCATTTGCCTCTGTGATCTGTTTGTGGAGGGAGAATCCTCTTCAACACCAAGTCACTTACCAGAAAATGCCGAGGGCGCACCTTCTGATCAAATGCCTTCTTCATTCTGCTCTGGTATAACCGTCCATGGGCTATAGCTGCCAATCTCTTTTCATCAATTAGAATAAGTTGATTCAACCTAGCCTTTACCCATTCTGCTTCATCAAGCTTCACATCAGACAATACCCTTAGAGAAGGAATATCGACTTCTAATGGTAGAACAACTTCCGTACTATATACTAGCGAGAAAGGCGTTTCCCCAGTAGATGTATGCACCGAAGTACGATAACCATGTAAAGCAAAAGGCAACATATCATGCCAATCTTTATAAGTCACCACCATTTTCTGCACGATCCTCTTGACATTCTTATTTCCTGCCTCAACAGCGCCATTCATTTTTGGACGGTACGTAGAAGAGTTGTGGTGTTCAATTTTAAAATTCTGGCACAACTCTTTCATCATCTTATTTTTCAAATTTGAACCATTGTCAATAATGATTCGTTCTGGTAATCCATATCGGCAAATGATATCTTTCTTTATAAAGCGAGCAACCACTTGCCTGGTGTAACACCCCATAATTTAATTGGAATATTTTAATTTATTTATTTAATTAAGAATATTCATTTTTGGTGATTTTCGATGGTTTTGTGGAATTTTGAAGAATTATGCATTATTGGGTTATTTATTTTGAATAATAGTATATAATATGAAGATATTATTATTATTATGAATTAAAATAAATAATAGTGAAAGAAAGGCAAATTAGAGGTTTAAGACGAGTTAGTGAGGGTGTTTTGGGAAAAGCCCAAATTGTGAGGCCCAAGACTAGGTTTGACAAAATAGAATTCTGAAGGGAATTAGGATTCATTTGTGAACCGTGAAAAGTGTTGTGGCCAGAGAGCTCTAAGGAGAAGATTGGAGGCAGAAGATTCTCGGAGATAATCGTGAAGGCTTTAAATCGACTAAGGTATGGGGAGTATGGCTTTTCATGATTTTCCATGTGTAACTTTCGATGTAATTATGGTTGATTTACGGGTTTAAGGGTTTTATAGAGAATTATGAGAAAAAGGGATTTTTGGCCTTTGTGGCCTAAATCTATTATGGAGATTGTAACCGTAGGGATTTAAAGGGTAGAGATGAGAAATAGTGATCTTTGGCCTTCGTGGCCTAAACCTATTAGTGTGAATCTAACCTGGAATCCGTTGGGGAAAAGGGAAAGGTAGGCCTTCGTGGCCAAAACCTTGAATTTTTATATGTCTAACCCTGAAGGGATATGAATATTTGATAGTGAGTAATTATGATGCCTTAGAGTGTAATTGAAGGAAGAATTGTGATTTAGTGCGTGAATATGTTACGAGATTGGCCTAGTAAACCATAGGTTTTGGGCCTTTATCACCGTAAGACCTTAGGGATGATTTAGAGATGTTTTAGTGGCATTGGGGAAGAGAATCTTGTGGAATTTTGGATTGATTTAGGTTCTGGAGCGTAACAGCATTTTGCTGTCCGTCACGACTGTTCATGTTTTTGGTCGAAATCGTTTTGGACGTAACGTTTGATCCGTAAGTCTGTTTTGGCCCTTGTTCGAAGCGTTGGAAAGCTAATGAACAGGGCTATAACATAGTATAGATAAGGGAATTGGTTTCTCAATATTTTTATATCTAACTATGTTTGAGAAGTCAATTGTGTATATGTTCTATTAATGAATCATGTTCTGGTTCAGTGATGTCTTGATGTTTTGATGCTGCAATTTTCCTGATGAATTACCATGAGGATAACTATGATAATATGTGATAATATGATGAATTAACATGAGTAGGATTGTGAAGTTTATGTGATTTATAGGAGATAGTATTAGAATTACCGCGAGTATAATTTTGAATTAATATGTGATAATATGATGAATTAATATGAGTATGACTGTGAGTGCTATGTGATTTGTATATGATTATACGATGATTTCTATGATGTATGATGATTATTATTATTATTATATGATGACATGATGTATGATGATGATTATTATGATGAACTATGATGACATGACGTATGATGATGATTATGATGATGAGCTATGATGTTTGATGATGATGAATATGATGAATGATGATGCACCTATGATGTTATTATGAGGATGATTTGTGATGTGTGCATCATGCATTCATGTGCATCCGGACATCGGTTCAGGACCTCTATTACTTTGGCTTCAATCCCACTGAGTGGATGTGAAGTGTTTTGATGTGCTCCGGTTCTCAAGTAGAATCGATCCTATTGATGGGGATATATGAAAGGTTGATGGCCCAGTGTCCATCGTAATGTGATGATTGGTACCACATGCATTGAGTTTTGTTGCATTTGCTTTTGTGGGTCTTTTTGTATGAATTATGACGTTGTGGCCTTTGAGGCATATTGAAGGATATGAATGTGTTGAATATGATTATGATGCCATTTATATGTTGATTTTTATACATTGATTATTATGAATTGTTTTACTCACCCTGCCTGTTTTAATGTTACCTCTACATGGGTAACATGCAGATGATCGGGTTCAACCGTGGACGCCGTTGAGGATTTTTGAAGTCTTTGAGTTGTTAGCCTTTTGGTTAACTTAGAGGGTCTTGCTCTGATATGTAACATCGGGTTGGGTTCTTTTGCGTTAAATTATATACTGTTGAGTTATTTTGCTTATCTTCCCGTATGAGGAAAACCTTGATTTATACCTTTTGAGTTCCGCTGCTTTGTGCAATTTGATGTATTTTGAGAAAACCCGTTATACACGGAGCATTGACTTATTTTGAGCTATTGAGAAATGTACACCCTTTGAGGTGATTTTTATTGAGTTAAATAACTTACTTTGATATCTGTGTTATTTTTCCTTAATAATTATGGGGTAAAAAAGGGTGTTACACCTGGTGACATTGGCGAAGGAAGCTGCCTCTACCCACTTGGTGAAATAATCAATTGCTACCAAGATAAAGCGATGCCTATTGGAGGCAGTTGGTTCAATCTTCCCAATCATGTCGATGCCCCACATTATAAAGGGCCAAGGAGATGTCAATACATTTATAGGGCTCAGTGGTACATACATTTTGTCAGCATAAATTTGACATTTATGGCATTTCCTGGCATACTTGAAACAATCAGACTCCATGGTCATCCAGTAATACCCTACTCTTAATAGTTTTCTAGACATCGCATACCCACTAGTATGAGTACCAAAAGAACCTTCATGGACCTCTTCCATCAGCAAAGTTGTTTCACTTTCATCCACACAGCGCAGAAACACCATGTTGAAGTTTCTTTTGTACAACACATCATCCTTATTCAAGTAAAAATATCTCGACAGTCTCCTCAGAGTCTTCTTGTCTCTACTTGATTCCCCAGGCAGATACTCTTGAGTCTTGAGGAAATGTCTGATGTCAAAATACCAAGGCTTCCCATCTGATGCTTCTTCAACTGTAAATACAAATGTCGGCCTGTCAAGGCGCATGATAGTGATTGTTGGAGCTTCATTCCAGAAATTGACTTTATACATTGATGATAATGTTACCAAAGCATCCGCCATCTGATTTTCAACCCTCGGTACATGATGAAATTCAACCCTGTCGAAGAAAGGCAGACGTCTTCGTGCATAGTTCTTATAAGGCACCAGGTTGGCCTGACGGGTTTCCCATTCTCCTTTGATTTGATTGACGACTAAGGCCAAATCACCGTACACATCTAGATTCTTGATTCTCAAATCAATAGCTTCTTCTAGACCCATGATGCATGCTTCATATTCGACTTCATTGTTGGTGCAAGCAAACGTTAATCAGGCAGTGAACGGTATGTGAGAACCGCGAGGAGTTGTAATAATTGCCCCGATTCCGTTTCCGTATGAGTTAACAGCATCGTCAAAAACCAACTTCCAATGAGACCCAATCTCGGGACCCTCGTCAAGTGGAGGCTCATCATAGTCCTTCATCTTCAAAAACATTATATTTTCATCCAGAAACTCAAACCTCATTGGCTGATAATCCTCAATTGGTTGTTATGTAAGATATTCTGACAAAACACTCCCTTTGATGGCTTTTTAGGAAACATACTAAATATCATACTCTGTCAGAACCATCTTCCATCTAGCAATTCTTCCAGAAAGCGCTTTCTTTTCAAACACATATTTGATTGGATCCATCTTTGAAATCGACATGGTTGTATGGTTTAACATGTACTTCCTTAAGCGTTTAGCTGCCCAAGCAAGTGCACAACATTTCTTTTCTAGCATCGAGTATCTTGACTCACAATCTGTGCATTTTTTACTCAAGTAGTAAATAGCGTGCTCTTTTCTTTCTGTCTCGTCGTGTTGAACGAGCACGCAACCAATGAGTTCTAAAGAACCATCAAATACATAATCAAAGGTCTCCCTATAACTTGAGGCATCAATATCGGAGGTTTCTGCAAATACTCATTTATCTTCTCGAAAGCCTTCTGACAGTTTTCATTCCAAACGATCGCTTGATCATTTCTTAACAATTTGAAAATAGGCTAGGTGAGATATGAACCTCACAATGTAATTTAGTCTCCCAAGGAAACCACAAACCTCTTTTTCTGTTCTCGACTCAGGCATTTCTTATATAGCTTTTATCTTTGCAGGATCCACCTCAATTCCTCTTTCACTGACTATAAAACCCAGCAACTTCTCCGATCTCACCCTGAAGGTGCATTTGTTAGGATTCAACCTCAGCCTGAAATTCCTTAACCTTTCAAACAATTTTAGAAGATTGACCAAATGTCCTTCCTCCGTCGGTGACTTCACAATCATGTCATCCACATACACTTCAATCTCATGATGAATCATGTCATGAAAAAGAGTCACCATTGCCCGCTGATAAGTTTCCCCCTGCATTTTTCAATCCAAAAGGCATAACTTTGCAGCAAAAAGTTCCCTACGGTGTGATAAAAGCAGTTTTCTCCATGGCCTCTGGGGCCATTTTGATTTGGTTATACCCAGAGAAGCCATCCATAAAGGAAAACACAAAATATTGAGCAGTGTTATCAACCAAAACATCAATGTGGGGAAGCGAGAAATCATCTTTCGGGCTCACTCTGTTCAAATCTCGTAAGACAAGAAAACCAGTATCCAACTGCTTTTGGAATTCCTCTTTGATCTTGACTGCCATGTCAGGCTTGGTCCTCCTCAACTTTTGCTTCACAGGTGGACAATATCCTCATAAGACAAGCAAAGACATCTCTAAACTCATGGAGCATTTCTACCAATTTTCTCTTGACATTGTCTTCCAATGCAACCCTAACTCTGACTTCTTTCTTGTCATCTTCAGTACCCAAGTTGACGACTTCAACGTCCTCCTGATCAGGTAGAATGACCATTTCCTCTTGTTTCAAAAGTTTTGCCAGTTCTTTAGGTAGGTCACAATCTTCATCAGTTTCTTCTTCGGCTTGGTAAATAGGGTTATCAAAGTCATATCGAGCCATAGCCGAATCTGGATTGGTGGTATCTGAGATGTGAAACCTGCATGATCGATGTTTTATGCTCATTATGATATGAAAACAAACACAAACATATTGCCATTTTTCTGTTTTTGTTAAAAATATAAAAAAGAAAAACAAGGATCAATATATTTGAATGTAAAAAGGACGTCCTTCATTCATGATAAAATTTGAAAATAAAACAGAGGGGACCTATAAGGAAAAGCCACTACGTCTTGGGCAGAATGCAGAGCCAAACACAATCAAAAACAAAATGAAAATTACTCTTCTGATGTAAGTTGGATGATTTCTTCCATAGTCCAGTTGCAAAGCCTTTGTCCAGGGACACATGGACGATTCCAAGCATCCATATCACAATCATTATCTCCTTTGTCATCCTCAACAGCATTTATCCTGTCAAATATGATCCCGCTGCTAGTAAACTGAACATGTCCTCTGTACTTTGTAGGATCCCTTGAAGAAGAAGATGAGTTGTATCCCAGACCGAACTTGTCATGCTTAGCAGGAACATCAAGCACTTGGCCCTATTTCTGAGAAGACCCAGATTCCACTATAGCACGGGCTTCCTTGAATGACGACATCGAGACCTCCAGACCTTTAGCTTCTACAGGAGGCTTCTCCTGAATCTGTATAGTTTCAAAAGCTTGGCAAAACGTCTTGTGGATTTCACCGTCCACATCCACATACTTAAAGGATGATAACTGATTGACCATAATGTCTTCCTCTCTGCAAACAGTAACCACTTTCCCATCCACCATATACTTCAATTTTTTATGCAACGTGGAAGTAACTGCCCCAGCAGAATGTATCCAAGGCCGACTAAGCAGACAGCTGTAGGCTGGCTAGATATCTATGATATAAAACGTTGCATCAAAAATCTTCGGCCCCACCTGTATGGGCATAGTGATCTAACCAAACACCGACCTCTTAGAACCATCAAAATATCTCACAGATAATTCGCTCGGCGTGTAAATCAACCCTTAAGTATCCAACTTCATCAAGGCCTTCTTTGGTAGTACATTGAGGGATGAACCTGTGTCTACCAAGACATGAGAGAACATAGCCCTTCTGCACTCCATAGATATATGTAGAGCATGATTATGATTCCACTTGGCAGCACTTAAATCCAAGTCTGTAAAACGCAACCCATTTCCAACATTCATATGAGCCACCACTCCTTCTAGCTGGTTCACCGAAATCTCTTGCAGCACAAATGCCGAATTCAGAATTTTCAGCAGCGCATTCTGATGTGCCTCAGAGCATAATAACAACAATAGAAATCTTGGATGGTGTCTAGTGTAAATGATCTACAATCTTGTAATCACTTTTATGGACAAGCCTCATGAACTCTTCGGTATCTTTTGTAAAAGAATCTTTGTCAACTTGTTGATGCATATCTTCTTCCACTACAGCCTTACCTTTACCCTTATCATTTCTGCCAACACTAACTTCAGGCATAGAGAAAACTCTCTCCCTCTTGGTTATTCCCCCTGCTCCGACAATATTTTCAACAGAAGTGCCCTCAAATGATGCCCCCACCAGCTCTTGTTTTTGTCCATTGCAAAACACCTCTGCCCCATAATTCTAAGGGATGGCCTTGGTGCTATCATAAGGTATCAGACCTAGAGTAGTAATGATAACCAGAGCTGGCCTTGGCGGCGCTGAGATGTTAATCACCCGGTATGGGATTGAAATCGTTGCAACCTCATCTACTCATTATTAACCTCCTCAATTTCTTCTTCTCCCATAATCCTATCAAATTGTAAACTACCTTCATCAACCAAACTCTGAATATGACTTCTCAAAAAAGCACAACCCTCTGGATGCAGACCACATTCTGCACAACCCTCTAAGCAACCCGGATAGGCATCTCCCTTTAGCAGTTTGTCTTTCACGAAGCTCAAAGGTATCTTCAATTCTGCAACATTAGTTATCAAGTTCATCCTTTCTCCTTCAATAACAACATTGGTTCTAGCCACCCCATGATTCGACATCAGGTTCTGATTTACATTAGGGGTCTCATTTGTGAAATTTATTGCTTTTGAGTCAAGTAAATCCTGAACCTTATGTTTTAACGCTTTGCAATTGCCAACATTATGGCCTGGAGCTCTAGAGTGGAACTCACACCTAGCGTTTGCATCATAACCTGGTGGAGGAGTACCAGTGAGTGGCACCAAAGTTCTCTTCGGAAGAAGTTGTAGTTGTAACATATGTTGCAAAAGTTGAGAGTAAGGCATGGGAGGTGTGTTAAACTGCCTGTTGGCCATCCTTCCTCTATCTTGGTAATGATGAGGCGTAGTTGCCTGTTGTTGCAGTACAGCCAGAATGGCTATACTGGAAACTTGCTGTTGATGCTGATGATGAGGTTGATATTGATGTTGCACCTGCTCTCTACTTCTATAGGCTTATATAGTATTCATATCCCCCTCTTTCTTCTTTAGATTCCCATTAAATACTTTCTTTATTCCTCCTGACGAAGGTCCTTCCCGCTCGGTATCTTTCCTATTTTTATCTTGTTCTCTACTCTCTCCCCTGCCATCACTAGATCTGAAAAACTTCCAGACAAATTTAGCACCCCAAAATTTGCCCTTTCGTTAATCGTAACTGGCTTGTGTTTCTCTGTGTTTTTGCATTTATGCATGGCATAGCATTGGTTCTCGAGACAGGGGATCAAGGTGTTTCTATGGCTCAAGGTTCCTTTTTGTTGCAAGAGTTCAAACAACGAGTATAAGAGGCTCCGACATTTATTTTTCTCAGTGATCGGGCAACCGATTTTAGTTTATTCAGCAGGTTATTTTCAGCTCAGGAGACGGTGTACAGGCTATCTCAAGCATTCCCACAATCATAATATCCAAGAGCAAGTTTCAGAGGCTTAACAGAGCTTAGAACAAATGGCAACAGGTAATTATGCAGGATTCCCTCCACTTGGCGCCAAAATTGGCAATTTTTGAATAGGGTAACCAATTACCGGATATTGAGTAACCGGTTACTTCAAGCGAAATTGGCTAGAATATTTGAATTTTCAATATGTGCAATTTCCCTATTATTTTCAACCATTGATTTCACATGATCATCATTGGAAGGATCTAGAATTGCTTCAATTTTCACTATTTCCCTCTAAATTTCAACACTTCATTCCTAATTCCACTCCTAATTTCCATTCCAAATGCTAATCCATATTCCAAACCATATTTTGATTCCAAACCTAGACCTTATTTAAGTGAATTTGCTCCAAACCTCACACAAGTAACCTTCATTTTCAGATTTCACATTCATTCTTGAGAATTTGCTCTCAACTTTCTCTCCACCTTTTCACTCCCAAAACCTCCATTAAAGCTCTTTCACTTGAGTTATTTGATTTTTCATTGGAATCATAGAATTCTAGAGCTAAACCTCTATCATTCATCTCCGTTATCTTCAATTCACCATTCAATTTTCGTTTGGTTTTGGATCTGAATTTGGAAGCTAGATTGGAAGTGCTTTTTGGATCATTTTTGCTTGATTTTGCTTGTTCTTCATTTCTACCATAAGGAAGCTCTTGGATCTTGAAGAATCTCTGGGTTTCTTGCTTGGATCTGCTAATTTCAAGTGAATCAACACTCACCAAAGAAAATCTCAGCTTTGAAGGTTGGCAATTCTAGATCTAATTTTGTAATGAGCTTATTTGAACAACCACAATGTAGATCCATGGTTTTTGCTGCTTTTTGATCCATTTTGTTGATTTGGATCTTGATGATTTGTGATTTCAATGTTTGATTACTGTTTACATGATGCTTGATCACTATTTCTTGATGATAATTTTGTGCTTGATTTATAACATGTTCATATGAGTGATTGGATAAGTTGTTGGATGATGAAAACTGCTTTATAAAGCTGTTTTTCCTGCTTCTAGTTCAGTGGTAACCGGTTACCTTATATAGGCTAACCGGTTACTCAATACAAAATTCACGTTTCTGGGCCTTTTTTCATCAAGTAACCGGTTACCTTATATAGGGTAACCCGTTACTCTGGGCAGATTGCCTATTTTTTTTTGTTGCATTTTTTGCTTGTTTGAGCTCCTTTTAACATGTAAACTTCCTGAATTGATATGATGCATTTATGGGAACTGTTTTGGACATATTTCATCGTTCTTGAAGGTTTGATCTCGATTCTTCGACGCACAACTTTTGGTTTCCGTTTTGAATGTTTAACATGTTCATGTGATTTGTTTAATGAATGATCATTTCACTTGTTTGTTTATAGCATGTTAATTGATGACCATTGATGATTATGTTGCTGAATATTGTAATGCATGATTGCATTTATTTTCGATTCCGCTTTGTTGCGTGTTTGTTTGATCGTTCGATTGTTCATTTTAAATGGAAATGCATACCTGATCTTGTCACTTATTGGTGATGCAATGTTGTTGATCATTTATGATTGATTGTCAAAGCATGTTCATACTTGTGTGATGTCTATCCGTGGTTGTTGTTTACATTTGATTAATTGCATTCAAACATGCTTGCTGCCCTACTTTCCACAACTGTCCATGCTTTAAACTTGCATGCTGTCTTTGCTTTACTTGCTTGCTGCCTGGCTTTTCACACCTGTTTTTGTGTTGGAACATGCGTTGTCATATGTTGTCTTGCTTGTGTGCTGGATTTTATTGTTGCCTTATACAAGAGGCGTTGTTGTAGCTTCTGTTTTTGCCTTGCTTTCTTGCTTTTGCTTTGTCTTTGCATGCTCCCTTAGGGTTCTTATTCTAATTTAATTTCCGATTAAATTTGGAGTAGGATAGACATTAGGAGTTTAATCCATGAATGATAACAAGTAGGCTAGTGTCGCAACTACGAAAAACAACCGGCGAAAAAAAAAAGAAGAGTCACCACTTTCGTTATTTATCCCAAAGAGAGGGAAAGGAAATGATCGGAAAACCTAAAGAAAAAGGGAAAGACAAGGTCATCACAACCATGTCTGGATTCGGGAGTCGGTTACACAAGGGGAAGGTATTAGCACCCCTCACGTCCGTCGTACTCGACAGGATCCACACATTGTTGTCTATCTAAAAGGGTGTGTTGAAACTATCTAGCTAAAAGCTTAAGGACAAAAGAAAAAGAAAATATAAATGACTCGGCAGATCATCGTCGCTCTGTGCCTACGTACTCCCTCGTGCAATAGGAAAGTCAGAGTCAACGTAGTTCGACTAACTACGGGTGAAAGGGGGAAAGGTTGCTCGCTAAGACATCGCGTCTTATGCCTATGTACTTTCATCTGGTATGAAAGATCAGAGCGAACGTAGTTCGGGCTAAAAAGACCACAGGTTAGTTCAAAAGTTTTTAGGCCCGAGTAGGGTTAACAAATAGTTCTAGCAGTTGGTGTATGCAGCTCGACCATTTGAGACTTAGGTGTTACTGTTTGCGGTAGAACTAAGAGTTAACGACACTCTTTTTCTGAAAAGACTTTCCTGATTAAGAACCCCAAAGGGTGAAAAAGGTTTGAAGTGTTTTTGTGTTTTTTAGAGAAGAAGCGTTTTGAATTTGAGTGTTTATAATGTATGTTGTACTAAAGTCTAAAACCTAGGATCGAATGCGACGCATATCGTCCTAAAGACGTATACTAAACACTCTAGGAAATTGAGAGGTGGCCCCTCAATCACCATTTCCCAAGTATAAGGCTCATAGCATAACATTCATTATCCTTGTTAAGTATGTTAAGATTGTTTAAAGATGAGAAGAGAAGAAGGCACACTAATGGGAGACTAATCAATCATAAAAGTTATCATGCAAAGTGGACCTAAACTTGAGTTTGAAAAGAGGAACTACCTAATGTTATCATGCATGTGTAGAACCTTAATGTCTATCATAACCTCAAGAGGTTAGAGAACTTATGGGGAGCATGGCAAGGAAAAGCAAAAGAAGAAGAAGAAAAAGAATACATATGCAAATGAAGATGCAAACATAAGATGCACAAAATAGAATGAAAGTGGGAGGAAAATATTGTGGGACAGTAGCCTCCACAAGCTCATCTCAACCAAGCATGCATATGAGGATGTAAAGAGAAAAGAGAGAAAGATGCATCAAAAGCAAACAAACAAATGACAAAAACAAAAAGAAAAAGTCCTCATGGATTCATCACTTTAGGTAAGCTTCAAGTTCCTCCTAAGGAGGGACCAAGCCACGTTAAATGACACTCCAAGGTCATTGGATAGAATGGAAATGAAGAGAAGAAAGCTCAAAATCAAAATCAAAACAACTCAAGAAGAAATGCAAGCAAGAGCACAAAGGAAGCAAGCATACACCACTTAGGAGTTCAAGTTGAAAGCTCAAAAAGAAATGCATCAATCAACAAGCAATGAACATAATTTTGACCTAAAAATGAACATACAGCAAGCCCAACATGTCTAAAATGTGAAACAAGAAGAGTTGAGAGCTTATTGGATCCACAAAGGTCACTTCCAATTCAAACTAGGTCATGCACTTGTGTGAGCTGTCCTATGAAATGACCTAACTTGCAAGTCATCTCAAAAATAGGAAAAAGGCTCAAAAAAACCAAATAAAATACACAAAGAAGCTAAACATGTTGGAAAATAGAGGCCACAAGATCAAGACAAATATTCCCTCAAAGCACCATCAAAAGAAAAGATTCATTTAGATGTACCACTTTGAAATGGGAGAAACAAAGGCAAAAAGAAAAGCCACCAAAGTCAACCCAAAAGTCAACAGTCGGGGGCAAAATGGTCCTCAAAAATTGATCAACTCATCATAGAGATGAGGATCAATTTTCAATCATTGGATAAAAAAGGAAGAAGAGAAATAAATGTAAGAGTAAACAAAGTTACAATTTAAACCATTTAAAACCACTCCAATATTTAATTCCTTTTTATATTGAAAATAAAATCAAAAAAATAAAATAAACTATCCTAAAAATAAAGTACATCTTAAAGTTTATAAAAAATATTTTTGGTGAATTTTTAGAGTATTGGAGCTATTTTTAATGATTTAAATTCAAAACAGAATAAAAGAAAATAAAAGAAAGAAAAGAAAAGAAAATAAATTCATACTTGGTGTGAATAGCAATCAAATGCAGTGCAAAATGCGCAAGGGGGTGAGATAGCGCGCGTGGTCAAGGCCCAGTCAGAAAATCTAAAATAAAATAAAAACCTGGCAATAAGGTGTGACACGGTCAACTGTGGACTATGGTGGAAAGCAATCAAGCACACATGATCAATTGGTAAGCAAATCAGGAGGCCACGAAGTTGCCAGCAC
The DNA here is from genome assembly GCA_963859935.3 of Lathyrus sativus. Classification (NCBI taxonomy): domain Eukaryota; kingdom Viridiplantae; phylum Streptophyta; class Magnoliopsida; order Fabales; family Fabaceae; genus Lathyrus; species Lathyrus sativus. Next base: position 1,394,679 of record CAWUDS030004439.1, on the reverse strand, counting down.
ATTAATGACAAATTCAAATGAGATTACATGCAACAAGTCAAAGTAGGCATAGCGTAGGTCTTAATCCTGGACATTAACATCAAAAGTATGCAAATCACGCGCCTCACAAGATGACACATCATCATCTTCTTCACAAAACATGGAGGGAAACCAGAGGTGGCCGGAGACCAATTCCGGTCATCTTCCTCGCGCATTCCGGCCACCGTGAACCAACAACAACACACGGCCAGACCAAAACTCAACTAAATTAGACGAATTTTATATGAAAATTCATCTAGAGATCACGAGGATCTCAATTCCACCATCAAAAATCACTTATCATGCATAATGAACTCAAACCGAATCAAACAAGTTTGTGCATCAAAACCAAAAGTTCACCAAAACTCACTCAAATTATTTTAAACATCATCTAGAGGTTACGTAGGTTACAGATCCACCAACAATCAAGCAAAAACACGCAAGAACAAGCCAATCCAAGTCCAAACAGTTTGGAGCTCATAAACTCAATCATCACAAATGCCAGTTCGTTTTAGTTATTAACGATCTACATGTTTCCTAGGTCTCAAATATGCAAAAATGGCAATGAATCATGGCATATTGAGAGTGTAAGGTTGATTTGTAAATACCTAGTGGAGAACTTCCACTGAGCCTTCAATTGATGCTTAAGCTTGCAGAAAAATGTCCAGAATCACTCAACGAACTTCAATAAAGCTTTTGCAATTCACAATTTGGCTTGAAACTTGCTAATTCTCAGAATTCGAATTTTGAATTTTTACTACTTTTTTCAAATGCTCTAGCTCCAAATCTCTTCCAATTCCATGTTCTGATGGTTTGTTCATGATCAAAATCTTATATGTGATGGATCTTGATAGAAATAAAGCCCAATGGCAGCTTGTAGAGCCCATTGAAAATCCATGGGAATTGATTTTGGAGCTCTCTCATGTGCACGAAAATCCTTCCAATATTGCTCTAAATTGGATCACAATTCTTGCTGGGAGTGTGTGGAGTGTGAATGGCTATGATTTAGCCCTTGTTTTGATCTCAATGGTTGACATTGGTTGTGTAACTTCATGATGAAGTAAGCTTGGAAATGGCTCCCCAAAACACATAAAACTCAAATTCTAAAATTTCCAATGTGTTTAAAACATGTTTCGCACTCAAAATATGTACCTATTTGCACAAAAATTATCAAAAATGAATTAATTCCAATTTTGCCCTTTTAAGCTTTCTTCATGAAAATTCACACATCAATTCCTCAAACCAAGCCTAATCCATGACTTCTCAATGTTTGGTCAAACAAATAACACCATTTGGAGCACATTTGATGTTGGAAAAATCTTCATTTGAAGTGTGAAAGTTGGTGAAATGGACCTATAATTTTATGACCTATAATCTCACTTTCCCAAAATACCCCTGACTTGCAAGCCTCATAACTTGAGCTCTACAAATCAGATGAAAGACTTATAGTACTTTTTGGAAAGCTAAGACCAAGACCTACAACTTTCATGTTGTCCAAAAGTTGAAGAGAAACATCCTTCTAGGTCAAAAATGGCTTGGAAGTTTGTTAACTTTTGTTGACCAAAATCACATTCATCTGATGACCTGTAACTTGTCTGGATAATAACTTGAGTTATGTAAATCCAATCAAGTACTTCTAGTACTCAAATGAAAGCTAAGAACATGATATACAAATTTCATGTTGGTAAAAAGTTTGGATGAAACTTGTATCTTGAGATAAGTGGTCTTGAAGTTAGGCACTAAATAGCGGATTTTACCCTCAGAACCCTGATTTATTAACTTCTCACACACTTGATCCTTGATGAATTGAACTTGAAATGATGTATCATGTATCTTAACATAACATCCCATGACCATAGAGACTTTGAATTGAGTGTTATCTCCTTCAATTTCACAGTTGACTAAGGATTTACCAGATGAAAACCCTAGATGCAACATCTTTGACTGTAGCTTGTTCCACCTCACACCACAACTTGAATAAGCTCCAAATGGCTCTCAAAGCACTCAATGAGCTCTCTCAACATCTTATATCCATAATCATGAGTCCACAATCCTATGATGATCTTAAACTGGCATCCAAGTTAGGAGCTGACCCACATACATCCATCAATCCTTTCACAAGACTATTGCCCACCTCCTGATGACTTGATGACCATTCAAACTTGATTAACACCCCTTGCTTAGGCTCAACCCTCTGAGTAGACTCCTCTTGATATGCACAACCTCTTGATCCCCTGTTCAATGAATAATGCTATGCAATGCAAATGCTAGAAAGAAATGAAACATAAACCAAGTTAAGAAAAGGTTGGGCAAATTTTTGGGGTGCAACAGCTGCCCCTATTCAAACGGCTTGGACCTGAACAAGTGAAAAGCGAACATCTTTCACTCAATCAAGGTAAAAGACGGTTGAATACCAAAGAACCCGGAAATTTGCCAACCGCAAAAAATAAAGCCGCAGACCCCGACTGGTGTAAAATCTCTGGAAAATTGAATTCGAGAAAACAATAATGACACCCAGTCTGAAGAGCACATGACCTCGCTGTCAATTATCGGCATTAAATTCTCTTGACATCTCCGTTAGACACCTGACCTCACCGCCAGTCATAGACATTAAGTCTATGATACCAGTTGACATCGCCATCAAACTTCTACCTCAAGTCGGTAGAATAGCTAACATCGTCGTTAGACCTCTGTTAGATAAAACCAGGTATAGAATCCCAAGATACGATTCTCTGACATCACCGCCAGTCATTCGAAGAAATCCAACCGGTAAATTACACCTGACCTCGCCGTCAGTTAAAATAAAGCACCAGACATTGCCGTCGGACCATCGCAAAGTTGATTAAACCATTGGCATCACCGTCAATTACAAAAACATCTGACATCGCCGCCAGAAAAAACCTCCAACATCGCCGCTAGAAAAACCAAAAGGCACCTGACATCGCCGCCAGTAACAAACATCCAACATCTCCGCTGGTAAACTATATCATCTGACATCTCCGCCAAAAACAAACATCCAACATCGCCGCTGGAAAACCCAAAACACCTGACATCGCCGCCAGTAACAAACATCCAACATCACCGCTGGGAAAACATAAATCACCTGACATCGCCGCCAGAAACAAACATCCAACATCCCCGCTAGGAAAACAAAGATCACCTGACATCGCCGCCAGAAAAAACACATCCCTAGTAAGGGAATCTGACGTCGCCGTCAGCAACCATAAATCCAATAAACATCCGACATCGCCGCCAGCTAACCATAACTCTAAGAAACACCTGACATCGCCGTCAAGTATCGGTGGGTATGGAGAACTCTGACATCCCCGCCAGACAACTACGGTGATGATAAACATCTGACATTGCTGCCAGACAAACACAAATCTGATAAGCCTCCAACATCACCGTCAGATAACCATATTCCTCAGAAACTTCTGACATCGCCGTCAGACCTTCGCTAAATAAAAGCGAGCAACAAAATCCACATGAAGTTAAGATCACCCACTGATAATAATCACGGAGAAACTCCACTAGGGAAATAACATGAGTTGGGGTTTAGCCACCACACGGGCAAAGACCCATCACCTGCGAGGTTCACCTGAAACAAAGAGATAACAACCTGGCGTATGTTTCACAGGCATATGTTTGAAAATGGCGTAATGCTCCATACAAAATGGAAATGCTATGCATTAGGGTAGATGCTATGCTCACATGCAGATGCAACGGAACTGAATCAGCAAAACGAATGTTAGAGATACAGAGACCACCCTGCTGGGATAACGAAAATAACCCTGTTGGGGGAATCAACGATTCTGCCGGGGAATAGAGCGCAAACTGCTCATGCCAATAACGATTGGACTTATGCTGAGAAATGGGCCCTTGCTGGCTTCCTGCAAAGAAAATACCGACGTGACAACACTCTTCTATCCTGCTGGGGAAGAGAGAACAACAATACTGGGGGAACCACCCCTTTCAAATCGCTAGGGATTGTTCCGCCAGGGAACGAACCTAACCAGGTTGCAGATTACTCAGTGGGGAAGAAAATCCTATCCCAACTCACTGGGGAGTGCCTACAAGCATGAACCTTGCAGGGATCAAATGTGCAACGACTGCCGAAGGAGAGCGTACATTCTACCTGCTTGCTCAATACTGCATACAAACTCTACTGGGGATAGAGATACAAACTTCACTGATTGGGGAAGTAAATTCAAGCTAGGGATAGGACAAACTTTATCCATACCTTTGTCCCCAAGGGTAACGACCCTGTAACACTGAACAAACATACAAGATATCCTACGCAAACGGAACTATATTAGTCATCATTCGTGACGTTGTTCAATTAATTCGAAGTTTTAGAAATTATTGGCCAAGGCCTGTAAGTTTATGTTAACACAAGTTTATCAAAACATTGGGCATTTTCACAAACAAAACAGTAAAAGTTAAAACAAAGCACACAGATCAAGTACTGAATAATATATGTTTATTGATAATGGCCTGTAAATAGGAGAAGTTTTACAACGGATGCAACTCCTAAAAAGAGGAAGCTGCGCAAAAAAAATATAAATATGTACAGAAATATACAAAAGTGTACAAAATGTCGGCAACGTGGCACAGACAAACACCATGAGATGATCCCTCTATGACTCGCCTAACTCTGACGCTTTCCCGACGCTTCGTCTTGAGAAGAGATTGATTCGGATAAAAACAACCCTCAGGTTCTCCCAATCCACTAAGCAATGAAGTTCCAACGCAGACCGCAGTCATTTGCTTTTTCAATCCCTAACTTTTGTCTGAACCGCACTTTCGGGTTTTCGATTCACCGGGATACCCATTTTTGCCAAAGTCGCCTTTCCAGGTTTTCGACTTTACGGGTTTACATCTTTTCATTTTTATCCCTAATTTTTTCCCGAACCTATTTTCCTTTTTTCTAGTTCGCCGGGATGCCCCATTTTTGCCTGGACTTTTCTTTTTGTGTCCAGCGGGTCTCTTTAAGCAAAGTATTTTTTAACCGCGTCTGCGTTCACTGGAGATGTGAAATCCTCACCATCCATGGTGGCTAATAACAAGGCTCCTCCGGAGAAAACCTTTCGAACGACATACGGACCTTCATAATTGGGAGTCCATTTGCCCCTGTGATCTGATTGTGGTGGGAGAATCTTTTTCAGCACAAGATCGCCCGTCTAAAAGCTTCGAGCGCACCTTCTTATCGTAAGCTTTCTTCATCCGGCTCTGGTAAAAACGACCATATGCAATTGATGCTAGCCTCTTATCATCCATCAGGCTAAGCTGATTCAATCTGCTCTTTATCCATTCTGCCTCATCAAGTTTTACGTCAACCAAAACACATAAAGAAGGAATCTTGACCTCTAGCGGTAGGACAACTTCCATACCGTACACTAGCGAGAAAGGAGTTGCCCTAGTTGATGTGCGTATTATCGTACGATAACCGTGCAAGGTGAAATGCAACATCCCATGCCAATCTTTGCAAGTGACAACCATCTTTTGCACTATCTTTTTGATATTCTTGTTGGTCGCTTCAACAGTGCCATTCATCTTCGGCCGATAGGGCGATGAGTTGTGATGTTCAATCTTGAATTTCTGGCATAATTCCTTCATCATTTTATTGTTCAGATTCAAACTATTATCAGTAATGATTCTCTCGGGAATTCCATATCTGCAAATGATGTCCTTCTTTATGAATCTTGCTACCACTTGTTTGGTCACATTGGCGTATGAGGCTGCTTCTACCCACTTGGTGAAGTAATCGATGGCTACCAATATGAAACGGTGACCGTTGGATGCAGTTGGCTCAATCTTGCCAATCATATCGATTCCCCACATGGAGAAGGGCCACAGGGATGCCATAACATTCAATGGGCACGGCGGTACATGTATCTTATCCGCATAAATCTTGCATTTATGGCATTTCTTCGCAAGTTTGAAACAATCTAACTCCATAGTTAGCTAATAATATCTTGCTCGTAACAGTTTCCTAGACATGGCATGTCCGCCGGCATGTGTACCGAAAGTACCCTCATGGACTTCTTCCATAAGCAACGTTTCTTCTTTTTCATCCACACATCTCAACAGCACCAAATCATGGTTCCTTCTATAAAGCACACCATCTGGGTTTAGGTAAAAGTTGCCAGACAATGTCCTCAGCATCTTCTTATCCTGAGCCAAAGCCCCTGGTGGATACTCCTGCTTCTTGATGAAGTTATGTATATTTTAAAACCATGGCTTGCCATCCGCGACCTCTTCAATGGTGAATATGAAAGCGGGTCTGTCCAAGCGAGAAATGACTATTCTGGGAGCCTCATTCTAGAAATTCACTTTGTACATCGAAGATAGCGTTGCCAAAGCATCAACCATATGATTCTCTGCTCGTGGTACATGGTGAAAATCTACCTGATCAAAGAAAGGTAACAACCTCCTTGCATAATCTCTGTAAGGAATTAGATTCAGTTGGCGAGTTTCCCATTCTCCCATGATTTGATTAACCACTAGCGTTGAATCGCCATATACATCCAAATTCTTGATTCTCAGATCAATAGCCTCTTCCAGACCCATGATACATGCTTCGTACTCAGCTTCATTGTTAGTGACTGGAAATGTCAATCTGGCAGTGAATGGGATGTGAGTACCATGAGGAGTTGTAATAATTGCCCCAATTCCACTACCATAGGAGTTGACAACACCAGCAAATATCATTTGCCATTGAGAATCCTTTTCTGGACCTTCACCGTGTAGTGGTTCTTCACAATCTTTCGCTTTGAGGAACATGATATCCTCGTCAGGAAATTCAAACTTCATCGGTTGATAATCTTCGATTGGCTGCTCAACAAGGTATTCTGACAGAACACTTCCTTTGATGACTTTCTGAGAAACATATTGTATATCATACTCTGTCAGTACGATCTGCCATCTAGCAATTCTTCCTGAGAGTGCTTGTTTCTCGAAGACATACTTAATCGGATCCATCTTTGAAATCAGCATGGTTGTGTGATTGAGCATATATTGTCTCAAACGTTTGGCAGCCCAAGCAAGTGCACAACATGTTTTCTCGAGCATTGAGTAACGGGACTCACAATCTGTGAACTTTTTACTCAAATAAAATCGCATGCTCCTTTCTTCCAGTCTCGTCGTGTTGACCGAGAACACAACCCATACTGTTCTCAAGAACCGTTAAGTACATGATTCAAGGCCTTCCAGCTACTAGGGGTATCAATATCGGAGGTTCCTGCAAATACTCTTTTATTTTATCAAATGCTTTTTGACAATTTTCATTCCAGACAACCGCCTGATCTTTCTTTAGCAATTTAAACATTGGTTCACACGTGGTTGTGATATGAGATATGAACCGAGCAATGTAGTTCAATCTCCCCAAGAAACCACAGACTTCTTTTTCTGATTTCGGCGCTGGCTTGTCTTGTATGGCTTTTATCTTTGCAAGATCGACCTCGATTCCTTTTTCACTGACAATAAACCCCAATAACTTTCCGGACCGAACTCCAAAAGTGCACTTATTTGGATTCAACCTTAATCTGAACTTTCTAAGCCTCTCAAACAGCTTCAATAAGTTAACCAGATGCTCCTCCTCCGTTTGGGACTTAGTAATCATATCGTCAACATAAACCTCAATCTCTTTATGCATCATGTCATGAAAGAGTGTTGTCATAGCGGGCTGATATGTTGTTCCGGCGTTCTTCAAGCCAAGAGGCATCACCTTGTAGCAAAACTTTCCCCACGGTGTAATGAATGTTGTTTTCTCCATGTCCTCCGGTGCCATCTTTATCTGCTTATAACCCGAAAAACCATCCATAAAGGAAAACACTGAAAATTGAGCCGTATTGTCGACCAATACGTCAATGTGAGGGAGTGGGAAATCATCCTTAGGGCTCGCCTTGTTCAAATCCCGATAATCAACACACATCCTCACCTTACCGTCCTTCTTCGGTACAGGTACGATGTTAGCGACCCACGAAGGGTAAGGGGTTACAGCTAAAAATCCAGCGTCCCACTACTTTTGGACCTCTTCTTTGATTTTTACCATCATATCTGATCTTGTCCTTCTAAGCTTCTGCTTGACCGGCGGGCATTCCTCGCGCAACGGTAAGCGATGAACCACTATGTCGGTATCAAGCCCAGGCATATCTTCGTACGACCAAGCAAAGATATCACTATACTCTCAAAAGCATCTCGATCAGTCTTTGCTTAATGTCGCTCTGTAGCGTAGCCCCTATCCGAACATTTCTTACAACATCTTCAAAACCCAGATTAACAACTTCAATTTCCTCCTGATGAGGCAGAATGATTTTCTCTTCTTGTTTCAAAAGTCTAGCTAACTCTTCAGGCAAGTCTTCATCCTCATCAATCTCTTCTTCAGCTTGATATATCGGTTGATCGAAGTCGAAGCGAGTCATAGGAGGTTCTGAATCGGTGTCATCTGCAATAGGAAACCTGCAATGAAAATGGTTAAATGTTTCAAACAATTTGCAAACAAGTATAAACCACGTTGCCATTTTATTGTGAAAAGTGAAAATAAGAAAAACAGAGATCACAAAATTTGAGTGAGAAAACACCCTTTGATTAATTAAGAAACAATGTTCAGACATAAACAAGTAAGGCCCTGAAATAAAATACCACTATGCCCCGGGTAGGACATAGGATAGTACAATAATTGGAAAAACAAAGCATTATTGTTCTGTCGTCACTTGAATGAATTCTTCAATTGACTAGTTGCGTAGGCTCTGTCCCAGGATACATGGCTTGATCCAGGCATCCATATCACAGTCACTGTCTCCGTCTTCATCAGATACATCATTGGTTCTCTCGAAGATGACTCCCCCCTTGGTGAACTGCACGGACCCTTTATAGCGCGGCGCGCTCTGTGAGGCTGAAGGTGAGGAGAATAATGGTCGATACCCTAAACCAAATTTGTCTTGCGTGTGGGGAATTTCCAACACTTGGCCCCATCCCTGCACTTCCCTAGTTTGTACCACTGCTTGAGCTTCTTTAAACGAAGACATAGCCACTTCAGGCTCTTTACTCACAATAGGAGACTTGTCTTTAACCTTGACTGCTTCGAAGGCTTGGCAAAGAGTTTCATGGATCTCTCCATCCACTTCCACGTATTTAAAGGATGATAAATGGCTGACCATGATATCCTCCACCCCGCATACCGTAATAACTCTACCGCGAACCATGTATTTCAGCTTCTGATGCAGAGTTGACGTAACAGCTACGGCTGAATGAATCCAAGGGCGACCTAGTAAACAACTGTAGGCCGTTGGATATCCATGATGTAAAACACTGCATCAAAGACTTTAGGTCCAACCGAAATCGGCAAAGTTACCTCCCCAAACACGGATCTTCGAGTTCCGTCAAACGCACGCACCACCAAATCACTTGGCGTGCAAATCAACCCCTTCATATCTAACTTCATTAAAGCCTTCTTTGGAGGCACGTTTAAAGAAGATCCCGTATCCACAAGCACGTGAGATATGACAGCCCCTTGGCATTCTAAAGATATGTGCAGTGCACAATTATGATTTCTACCTCTGGGTGTCAAATCAAGGTCCGTAAAGCCTAAGCTATTTCCTGTGTTTACGTGTGCCACAACTCCCTCAAGTTGATTAACTAAAATTTCTTGCGGCACGTAAGCAGTGTTTAGTATTCTAAACAATGCATTCCTATGCGCCTCCGAGCAAAGGAGCAACGATATGATGGGTATTTTGGAAGGAGTTTGCTGCAAATGATCGACTATCTTATAGTCGCTTTTCCGGATCAGCCTCATAAATTCCTCCGAATCTTTCAACAAAGATTCTCTCTCCCCAGATTGAGAAGTCTCCTCCACTACCGGTCTTTTCCCTTTGTCCACCTTATCAACAGTCACTTCAGGCGACGAAAAGACTCGGCTGCTGCGAGTAATACCTCCTGCTCCCACGAGATTGTCAACTGAACTTGCAGGGGGATCATTCAAGTTTATCTTCTGCCCATTACAATACACTTCGGCTCCGTAATTCCATGGAATGGCCTTAGTGCTCTCTAATGGCATAGGACCTGCTTTTGTGATAGTTATCGTTGGTGGATTTGGAGCGTAGATAGTAACAGTCTTGTAAGGGATAGAGATTGTTGCAATCTCATCCTTTTCTTCAGCCACTAAATCCTCAGATTCTCTTCCAATGGAATGGTCAAATTGTAAAACTCCGTCGTCCATCATCTCCTACCTCAATAGGTTAGACAACTTATGGGGAGCATCGCAAGGAAAAGCAAAAGAAGAAGAAGAAGAAGAAGAAGAAGAAGAAGAAGAAGAATACATATGCAAATGAAGATGCAAACATAAGATGCACAAAATAGAATGAAAGTGGGAGGAAAATAGTGTGGGGCAATAGCCTCCACAAGCTCATCTCAACCAAGCATGCATATGAGGACGCAAAGAGAAAAGAGAGAAAGATGCATCAAAAGCAAACAAACAAATGACAAAAACAAAAAGAAAAAGTCCTCATGGATTCATCACTTTAGGTAAGCTTCAAGTTCCTCCTAAGGAGGGACCAAGCTACCTTAAATGACACTCCAAGGTCATTGGACAGAAGGGAGATGAAGAGAAGAAAGCTCAAAAGCAAAATCAAAACAACTCAAGAATAAATGCAAGCAAGAGCACAAAGGAAGCAAGCATACACCACTTAGGAGTTCAAGTTGAAAGCTCAAAAAGAAATGCATCAATCAACAAGCAATGAACATAATTTTGACCTAAAAATGAACATACAACAAGCTCAACTTGTCTAAAATGTGAAACAAGAAGAGTTAAGAGCTTATTGGATCCAGAAAGGTCACTTCCAATTCAAACTAGGTCATGCACTTGTGCGAGCTATCCTATGAAATGACCTAACTGAAGGTGAGATAATACTTAGAATGGGGGGTTGAATAAGTATGAAAGATTAAGACTTAAAAAATAATCACACAATTATTTTTATCCTGGTTCGTTTAAACAACTACTCCAGTCCACCCTTCCTAGAGTGATTTGCCTTTCTCAACAAGGACTTAATCCACTATTAAATCAAACTGATTACAATAGTAACACCTAAGAACAACTGTTCTTAGTCTTCTCAAGAGCTACTGATTCCAACTGAATCCTCTTAAGGAATAACCTTTACAATCAATGTAAATTAAATACAAGAGTATTAATGCTTCTATAAAGCTTTTATCACAACAGTGATTTTTCTCTTAAGTTTAAGTACAAGAAATTCTAAGAAGAATATGAAAGAATGAGAGCTTAGAATAATATGATTTCTTTCAGCAAATTGTGTAACTGAAGAATGTGGTGGAGTTCTCCTTTTATAGGCAGCTGATCCACTGATGTTGAGCGTTGAAAAGAGAGTCCCAAAAAGGTCTGAGCCTTTTTGTCTTCACATCAAGTGACCTTTCCTTGAAGTAGATAACACAGAAAAATCCTTTTTGTCTGTGTAATTGTGTCTAGCACAAATAAGGAAAGAGACATTGATTTACTCCAACGGATATATTCTTGAAAATTTCTTCTTCAGTTTTCAGCAAGTTCTTCAGAGTCTGAATGGATCAGAGTCTTCTAATGATATTCAGAACTTTGCTGTATCAGAGTCTTCTGCAGCATGTGTGCTTTCAGCGTGTTGATCATCAGAGCAAATTTGACACAGAACTTCAGTACTTGGCAGCGTTAGTACTTTCAGAAACTTCTGTAGAATTATGCTTTGAGAAACTCTTCAAACAATATTTTTCTTTGCTTCAGATGCTTCAGCTTCAGATGCTTCAGCTTCAGATGCTTCTAATTAGCTTCAGATGCTTCTGACTCAGAATGTTCTGGAGCTTCTTGCTTCAGATCCGTCTGGAGACTACGCTCAGGATCTTCTGTAAAATGCATCTGGCGCTTCAGAGTCAGGATAACTTCTTGTATACAAAACATATTTGCTTCTAGAGATTTAAATTCATTTCAATCTGCAGTAAAACTCTCAAACAAATTTTAGAGTATATAATTCTTAAATATAAAATTTCCTAACAGTTATCATCAAAACAAAGAGTTATTATGAAGAACCAATCTATGTTCTAACAATCTCCCCCTTTTTGATGATGACAAAAAGTATCAGAAATTTTATTTAACTGAACATAAAGAATTATAACTCCCCCTGAGATGATGAATCTCCCCCTGAGTTAAATATGAAAAAGGAATAGAAACTTCCCTTTTGTCTTGAGTAATCTTCAGAGTTAGATCTTGTTTGTTCTTATAACAATTTAGGGTCAGAATGTCTTGCAGATATAAGATTCAGAGTTTGATAAAAGACAAATGATCTGAGAGACTCAGAGTTTCTTTTATAGAGTGTTCTTATCAAATGTTCTGAAATAGTCAAGTTAAATGTTAGATAGAATAGATATGTCTGAAGATTCATTCTGGTGAAGTTATATTAAACAGTTCAGATCTATATTTTCTCCCCCTTTTTTGTCATAAGCAAAAAGTAAAAACTTTTAAAAAGACAAATAAAAGGAACAATAAAGAAGATAATTCAATGGAGAAAACTGATTCATTCAAAAGATTAGAGCAAGAGTACATAGGTAAGCATCAGAAGACATAGAAATAAAGTTCAGATGCAAACAACAGATGCAAAAAACATTAGAATGAAAAAAAAATCTAAGAGTGTTTGGACAGAAGCATCTTCAATATATCTGTAATCTCAGAGGAGGATTGCTCTTGCTTGGACATCCACTTAGTCATAGTTTCATTTTTCTCATCTTGCTTTGACATCCATTCTGTCATATCCTCAGACTTCTTATCCTGCTTAGCCATCCAGGATTTTATCTCTGACTGTCCAGCCTCCAGAGCAGCAATCTTGTCTTCAAAGTCTGGATGTTTTGTCTTTATCTCAGATGAAGAATTTGGAGGTTCTGTAGCCTGAATAGAGTCAATTGCCATTGGTTCTGTAGATCCTGAAGAGGGTTCTACCAGAGTCATAGTCAATGCATTAGCAGTAGATTCTGTTGATGGTGGAGGAGCATCTAAACGAAGCAGAGGTTCAGTTTTGTTGACAGTCCAGAATAGAGTCCTTTCAGCTCTGAGCTTTGCCTCATCAGAACAGACGTTCTTCAGATTTGAAGCTACAGTGTTGAATCTGTTAATGAATCCATTCCAGATGATGTCAGATTCTTTGGCATCCATTGTTTCTGAGCATTTCTTCTGAACAGTACCTAAAGACATCTGTATTTCTTGCAAAAATGTTTGAAATAAATGATCAATATTAAGTCTGGGCAATGGTCGTAGCAAGGTTTCCAGAGTGATAGGTTTAGGTTGGGGAGTTGGTGGAAGAAGTGATTTTTGGATGGAAATCAGAGGAGGAGGATAGTATGGAAAGAAAGGAATTTCTGGTTTTTGAGGTAGGGATCTGTTTAAAGCATTAAGCAAATGAGGTTTTGGTCTTGTGTGAAGGTAAACATCATCAAAAGGTTCATTTGAGTATGGTTGGAAAGCAGATTTTGGTGGTTCAGCAGATGCAACTGTGTTATCAGATGCAAGTTGTAGAGCTGAAACAACAACTTTACCAGATGTTGCAGATATTGTTGCTAAAGATCCCACATTGGTCATTGATTGAATATCAGATCCAACTTCTGTCTCAGAGATGTGAGTAGGTTCTGAAGGAATATCAGATTGTTTGGATGGTGGTTCTGATGAAACAGAAGCAGAGGTTACTTTTGTAGGTTCAGAAGTAACTAGTGCAATAGGTTCAGAAGGTGGATTATTTGATGGTGGATTGTCAGAGGCTTTTTCTGGTTGAACTTCTTTTGGTTGGTTCTCTGGATGTTTAGAGGTTTGTTGTTGATCAGATTTTTGTTTTTCAGATGGTTGTTTTTCTGATGGTTGATGATCTGATGGTTGTTGTTCTGATGGTTGAGGACGTGGAACAAAGTGTTTGATATGAATTTTGGGTTGAGAAGGTTTTGGTACAGAAACTGTTGGTGTTGTTGTTTGTGTTGGAATAGGTGTTTGTTTTTGTGGAGAAACAGAACTGGGAGCAGTAACAGAAGTGGTTTGTGTAGCAGGTAGTTTTGGAACAGACTTAACATTTGAATCATTAATAACAAGATTTGCAGAAGTTACAGATGATTTAGTACCTTTTACTTTAATCCTCTTGGCAGGTACAGAGGCAGCTTCTTCAGAATCTTTTCTCTTTAAGAGCTTCTTGGGCTTTTCAGCAATCTTGACCTTCTTCTGGACAGGTTCAGATTCTTCTACAGGCTGAGTCCTTTTCCTCTGAAGTGGTGCTTCTTCTTCTCCTGCATCTGGTAGTGGTTGTTTAACTAGCTGAAACACATTGGCAGGAACAGGTATTCCTTCCTTCTTGCATTCTTTTATATACATAAGTACTATATGTCTGGGTTCTTCAACAAAGAATAGAGGAAAGTCATCTATAGGAACCCTCTTATTCAATTCAGACATATTCATTTTCTTGGGAGCTGTAGTGAGTTCATCAACAATTTTGAGTCTCAAAAGACTTTTAGCGTTTAGAGGTTTTCCCATTATAAACTCTAATTCCTCTGTAACTCCAGCAGCGTACAGAGCAGTCACTAAACCATTCTCAGTAAGAAGATCTGAGAGCAACCTTCCAAAGGGGATCCAAGTTCTGATCTTCTGTCCTTTCTCTTTCACATATTCTCTAGATGCATTGATATGGTTCCACAGATGCATAAACAGAATATATGGAAGATCTACCTTGGTGCTCTGACTAAGGCAATACATGAAATAGATTTGTTCATTATTGACATAGTCTGGAGAATTGGTTGACTTCCTGTGGTGGATGCATCCCATGAAGATCTTGGCCCAGATCTTGTAATCAGGATTCAGATCTTTGAATTTGTTAGAAGCTTGACCAGTAGTCATTACTTCTTCATAAACCTCATCCATGTCCACACGCCCAGCTGGCAAGTGGGAAACACCATCTGTTTCTTCATATCCTATCAATCTTCTTATCAGATCTTCTGTGATGATAATCTCTTTTCCCAGCACAGAAGATAAGATGAACTTGGGGTAAACTGATGCATGAATCCAGAATTCTTTCACAAGGAGAGGGTAAACTGGTCCAAAAAGCCTATCAAAGTACTTAACCCATCCTTGAGCTCTAATTATGGAACGAAACTCAAACCCATTATCTGCCAGAGAATCAAACTCAACCATAGATTCACACAGAACTTCTAGTTTATCAACAGGCGTTAGAAGTGTTCTTTTGGGAGGAGAATATGGAGCAACACCCAAGTTTTCTGAAGTCACAACAGCCATAGTAGATTGGAACTGAGCAGTTGTTGATGATGAAGACGCCATTGAAGAATGCTTAGTCAAACACTTAGGTTTTGGGTTTTTATGCATAGAAAATAGGAGATGAAAACGCATGTAAATTCTGAGAGAGTGAAAAGTGTGAAAGTGAATACAAGACAAGTATTTATACTAAAACACTTAGGCACATCAACAGTCAGAAAAACACACATTTGAACAAGCATTAAATGAAGAGAATAAAAATCATTTCAAAACATTAAATGCTTCTGACAATTTGGGGGAAAACCAAGATTCTTACTATTCAAACTTCACCTCAAACGTCTCTTCAGTTATGTACACGCCACCTCTTCAGATTTTGTGTGACACGTGTTTACTTGCATGCTGTTCTGAATTCTCTTAAGAAATGAAACGTTAGCCAACGTTCAGATCTTCTAAAGATTGTTAGTTCAGAGTTTCACAAAAGAAATATTGATCAGAATAGAATAAACAAACAGAAGAAATACTTCAGAGCATTTAAGCATTTTTGCATCTGTAACAATTTGCTTCTGATAAATATCATTCTGGACAAAAATCCATACCAATATTTTTCAGAATAAAATTGAATCTATCTTCAACAAGGGGTTTTGTAAAAATATCTGCCCATTGATGATCTGTATCAACAAAGGCTAAATTTATGATTCCCTTCTGAACATAGTCTCTGATGAAATGATGCTTAATTTCTATATGTTTTGCCTTAGAATGTAAAATGGGATTCTTGGACAAACATATAGCAGAAGTATTATCACAAAAGATAGAAATGTTACTCTCAAAAATTTGATAATCTTCTAGTTGACTCTTCATCCAGAGCATCTGCGTGCTACATCCAGCAGCAGCAATGTATTCAGCCTCTGTGGTTGAAAGTGCAATTGTGGGTTGCTTCTTGCTGTACCAGGAGATTAGATTTCTTCCTAGAAATTGACAACTTCCAGAAGTACTTTTTCTTTCCACTCTATCTCCAGCGTAGTCAGCATCACATAATCCAACTAATTTGAAATCATCAGATTTTCTGTAACACAAACCCACATTAGAAGTACCTTTCAGATACCTTAGAATCCTCTTGACAGCTGTCAAGTGTGATTCTCTAGGATCTGATTGGAATCTAGCACACAGACAAACACTGAACAATATGTCAGGTCTAGAAGCAGTAAGATAAAGAAGAGAGCCAATCATACCTCTGTAGAGCTTCTGGTCTACTTTTTTACTTACCTCTTCTTTGCCAAGTGAGCTAGTAGGATGCATTGGAGTCTTTGCCAGCTTGCTGTCAGACATGTTGAATTTCTTCAGAAGTTCTTTAACATACTTTGTCTGATGTATGTAGGTGCACTCTGGAGTTTGATTAACTTGGATTCCTAGAGAGAATCTGAGTTCTCCCATCATGCTCATTTCAAATTCTGCCTGCATACATGTAGCAAACTCCTTTCCAAGCATAATATTTGTTGATCCAAAAATAATATCATCTACATAAATTTGGCAAATTAGAAGATCTTTCTTAATTGTTTTACAGAATAGTGTTGTATCCACTTTGCCTCTAATGAAATTCTTCTCCAGAAGAAAATTGCTCAATCTCTCATACCAAGCTCTGGGAGCTTGTTTTAATCCATATAGAGATTTCTTTAATTTGAAAACATGATCTGGAAATTTTTCATTTTCAAAACCAGGAGGTTGGTGGACATAAACTTCTTCTTCTATAATACCATTAAGAAAGGCACTTTTAACATCCATCTGATACAGAGTGATGTTATTTTGTGCAGCAAAGGAAATAAGAAGGCGTATAGATTCTAACCTTGCCACTGGAGCATATGTCTCAGTGTAATCAATACCTTCTTGCTGACTGTACCCTTGAGCAACCAGCCTTGCCTTATTCCTCTCAACTTCTCCTTTCTCATTTAGCTTATTTCTGAAGACCCATTTTGTACCAATTATATTGAATCCTTGAGGTCTTTGAACTAGATCCCATACATCATTTCTGCAGAATTGATTTAGCTCTTCTTGCATGGCAATAATCCAATCATTGTCTTGCAGAGCTTCTTCTACAGAAGATGGTTCAATTTCTGACACTAGTCCAAATAGTGATGCTTCAGATGATCTTAGAAAGGATCTTGTTCTGATGGGATCATCCTTCTTTCCAATAATGACATCCTCTGGATGAGAAGCTTTAATTCTGGATGATGATCCTCTGATAGTTGACTCTTCAGAAATGTTTAGATTATTCATCTGAGAAGTTAAGGGAGTAGCATCTGGAGTTGCTTCTGGTTCCTTCACTTGAATTTTGTCTGCTTCTGGAACTTCAGAGTCAATAAAGACTACTTCCCTATCTGCAGAGTTATCAACCTGCTTTGGCTTTTCAGAGCCAAGCTTATCATCAAATCTGACATGAATGGATTCTTCCACAATCTGTGTCTCAGTGTTGTATACTCTGTAGCCTTTAGAGCGTTCAGAATATCCAAGCATGAAACACTTATGTGCTTTGGAATCAAACTTGCTCAGATTTTCCTTAGTGTTTAACACATAGCAAATACATCCAAAGGGATGAAAACATGAAATGTTGGGCTTTTTGTTCTTCCACAGTTCATAAGGAGTCTTCTTCAGAAGAGGTCTAACAGACACTCTGTTCTGAATATAACAGGCTGTATTGATTGCTTCTGCCCAAAAATGTTTTGCCAGATTTGTCTCATTGATCATGGTTCTGGCCATTTCTTGCAAAGTTCTGTTTTTCCTCTCTACAACCCCATTCTGTTGTGGAGTTCTAGGACAGGAAAAATCATGAGCAATGACATTTTCAGAAAAATATTTTTCAAAAAATTTATTTTCAAATTCACCACCATGATCACTTTTGACTTTTATAATTCTGAAATTCTTTTCATTCTGGACTTGCTTGCAGAAGTCAAAGAACATAGAATGTGACTCATCCTTGTATTTTAAGAACTTTACCCATGTCCATCTACTAAAGTCATCAACAATGACTAATCCATACTTCTTGCCTCTGATGGATGCAGTTTTCACTGGTCCAAACAGATCAATATGAAGTAGTTCTAGTGGTTTAGAAGTAGAAACAACATTTTTTGATTTGAAAGATGTTTTTGAAAACTTCCCTTACTGGCATGCTTCACAAAGAGCATCTGAAGTGAACTTCAAATTAGGGAGTCCTCTGACAAGATTAAGTTTATTAATCTGAGATATACGTCTCATATTAATATGGCCCAATCTTCTGTGCCAGACCCATTGCTCTTCATTAACATACAAGAGGCACTTAACATTTTGAACTTTAAGTTTTGAAAGATTTATTTTATAAATGTTGTTTTTCCTCTTACCACTAAATAGGATAGAGCCATCCTTTTGACTAATAGCTTTACAACATTTTTGATTAAAGGTAATATCATAACCATTGTCACTTAATTGACTTATGGACAATAAGTTATGCTTTAACCCTTCAACAAGTAAAACATTAGTAATAGAGGGAAGTTTACCATTTCCAATAGTGTCAGATCTAATGATCTTGCCCTTCTGGTTCCCTCCAAACTTCACGTCACCTCTAGATCTAAGTTCTAGGATTTGGAACATAGACTTTTCTCTTGTCATGTGTCGTGAGCATCCAGAGTCCAGGTACCATGATTGGTGTCCTGACCTTGCTGCTAAGAACATCTGCAACAGGAATTATTTTATTTTTAGGTACCCAGATCTTCTTGGGTCCTTTGGGGTTAGTTGGTTTGTAGGTTTATCTAAACTTCTGTTTTTCAACATAATGTTTATTCTGACTTGCCTTGGGTTTAAACACATAAATATTCTTCTCAGAGCTTGTGTGTTTAATGTCATTCAAGTGACCAAATTTAAATTGAGAATACAGAGGTGTCTTCTTGATAAAAAGTTTGTCAACAGGTTTTGGATTGCTTCCAGATGAAGATTCATATCCAATACCTCTTCTGTTGTTTCCACTAACACCATAGATCATAGAAGCCATCTTGCTTCTGTCTATGCTTTTAGTAAGAAATCTCTGAAAGCTAGAGTCATATTTTTTTAAAATATTTTCACATGACTTAGTCTCAGATTCAGATTCTTGTTAAGTTATTTCAAAGTCATTTTTGATTTTCAGATTTATTTCTTTTTGCTCAACAAGTTCTGTTTTCAGAAGATCAATCTCAGATTCAAGATTGCTTTTCAGCTTCTTGTATTTGAGTTTGATATTGTTATAACTTTTAAGAACTTCTGTTAAAACTTTTATGAGTTCTTCTTTGGTAAGTTTAGCCATTACCTCTTCTGCGTCATCATCAGATTCTGATTCTGATTCATATCCTGAGGTACCTTCCTCTTGATCCTCTGTGCTGGCCATCAGTGCAACATTGGCACATTCTTCTTCTGATTCAGAAGATGATTCAGATTCATCTGAGTCATCCCATGTTGCCATCAGAACCTTCTTCTTTTTGTTAAACTTCTTCTTGGGTTTTTCTTTCTGAAGTTTGGGGCAATCATTCTTGTAGTGCCCAGGTTCTTTGCACTCATAGCACACAACTTCTTTCTTGGCAGATCTTCTGTGTCCAGAAGATTCCTTTCTATTATCAGATCTTCTGAAGTTGTTGAACTTCTGTCCCTTGTGCTTCCAGAGTCTGTTGATCCTTCTGGACAGCATGGATAACTCATCTTCTTCTTCAGAAGAAGATTCTTCAGAGCTTTCTTGAATGACCTGCAAAGCTTTAGCAGTTTTGTTAGATTTTAATACAATAGATTTACCTTTTTCTTTCTTCTGAGGTTCATCTTCCTCAAGCTCAATCTCATGGCTCCTCAGTGAGTTGATGAGTTCTTCTAGAGAGATCTTGTTCAGATCTTTAGCCATCTTCAAGGCAGTCACCATTGGTCTCCATCTGGTAGGCAGACTTCTGATGATTTTCTTTACATGATCTGATGTAAAGTATCCCTTGTCCAGAACTTTCATCCCAGCAGTGAGTATCTGAAATCTGGAGAACATGGCTTCAACAGATTCAGAGTCTTCCATTTTGAAGGCCTCATACTTCTGGATCAGAGCCAGAGCTTTTGTCTCCTTAACTTGAGAATTTCCCTCATGAGTCATTTTTAGGGATTCAAACATATCAAAAGCAGTTTCCCTGTTTGTAATTTTCTCATACTCTGTATGTGAAATTGCATTCAATAATATAGTCCTGGCTTTGTGGTGATTTCTGAAATCTTTCTTCTGAGCATCTGTCATAGATTTTCTGTCAATCTTCTTGCCATTCCCATCTGTGGGATGGACATATCCATCTATGACTAGATCCCATAGATCAGCATTATATCCTAGGAAAAAACTCTCAATTCTGTCTTTCCAGTAGTCAAATTTCTCCCCATCAAACATTGGGGGTCTGATGCTGATCCTATCCCTTTCTTCATATTTATTGTTAATATTGGACATTGAATTATCAGCCATGGTAACAAATAAATATATATCAAAGTATTTCTCTCTGGATCTTTACTGACACTGTTAAGTGGTAGCACACTCAGAACCGGAGCTCTGATGCCAACTGAAGGTGAGATAATACTTAGAAGGGGGGTTGAATAAGTATGAAAGATTAAGACTTAAAAAATAATCACACAATTATTTTTATCCTGGTTCGTTTAAACAACTACTCCATTCCACCCTTCCTAGAGTGATTTGCCTTTCTCAACAAGGACTTAATCCACTATTAAATCAAACTGATTACAATAGTAACACCTAAGAACAACTGTTCTTAGTCTTCTCAAGAGCTACTGATTCCAACTGAATCCTCTTAAGGAATAACCTTTACAATCAATGTAAATTAAATACAAGAGTATTAATGCTTCTATAAAGCTTTTATCACAACAATGATTTTTCTCTTAAGTTTAAGTACAAGAAATTCTAAGAAGAATATGAAAGAATGAGAGCTTAGAATAATATGATTTCTTTTCAGCAAATTGTGTAACTGAAGAATGTGGTGGAGTTCTCCTTTTATAGGCAACTGATCCAAGGATGCTGAGCGTTGAAAAGAGAGTCCCAAAAAGGTATGAGCCTTTTTGTCTTCACATCAAGTGACCTTTCCTTGAAGTAGATAACACAGAAAAATCCTTTTTGTCTGTGTAATTGTGTCTAGCACAAATAAGGAAAGAGACATTGATTTACTCCAACGGATATATTCTTGAAAATTTCTTCTTCAGTTTTCAGCAAGTTCTTCAGAGTCTGAATGGATCAGAGTCTTCTAATGATATTCAGAACTTTGCTATATCAGAGTCTTCTGCAGCATGTGTGCTTTCAGCGTGTTGATCATCAGAGCAAATTTGACACAGAACTTCAGTACTTGGCAGCGTTAGTACTTTCAGAAACTTCTGTAGAATTATGCTTTGAGAAACTCTTCAAACAATATTCTTCTTTGCTTCAGATGCTTCAGCTTCAGATGCTTCTAATTAGCTTCAGATGCTTCTGACTCAGAATGTTCTGGAGCTTCTTGCTTCAGATCCTTCTGGAGACTACGCTCAGGATCTTCTGTAAAATGCATCTGGCGCTTCAGAGTCAGGATAACTTCTTGTATACAAAACAGATTTGCTTCTAGAGAGTTAAATTCATTTCAATCTGCAGTAAAACTCTCAAACAAATTTTAGAGTATATATTTCTTAAATATAAAATTTCCTAACAGTTATCATCAAAACAAAGAGTTATTATTAAGAACCAATCTGTGTTCTAACACTAACTTGCAAGTCATCTCAAAAATAGGAAAAAGGCTCGAAAAAACCAAATAAAATACACAAAGAAGCTAAACATGTTGGCAAACAGAGGCCGCAAGATCAAGACAAATATTCCCTCAAAGCACCATCAAAAGAAAAGATTCATTTAGATGTACCACTTTGAAATGGTAGAAACAAAGGCAAAAATAAAAGCCACAAAAGTCAACAGCCGGGGGCAAAATGGTCCTCAAAAATTGATCAACTCATCATTGAGATGAGGATCAATGTTCAATCATTGGATCAAAAAGGAAGAAGAGAAATAAATGTAAGAGTAAACAAAGTTACAATTTAAACCATTTAAAACCACTCAAATATTTAATTCCTTTTTATATTGAAAATAAAATCAAAAAAATAAAATAAAATATCCTAAAAATAAAGGACATCTTAAAGTTTATAAAAAAAATTTTTGGTGAATTTTTAGAGT
>CAWUDS030004439.1:1333252-1371686 GCA_963859935.3 Lathyrus sativus | reverse complement strand
TGAATTTGGTAGTTGGAGAAAATTGAGAGTCAAGAAGGAATTTTACAAGGTGATTTTGACTATCAAAAGCTTGTGAAACGAGAGAAATAAAGCTTCTATTTATAGGATTTAGGCTTGGAAAATTTGGTGGATTGAAGTTTGGTTTGGAAACAAAATTAGGCTTGGAACTTGAATTTGGAGGGAAATTAATGATCAAGTGGTGATTAGTGAAGATGTATGGTGGGAATTAATTATGATGAGGTAGGGGAATTAAAATGAAGTGATCTAGAATATTCTCATGATGATACATTTGAATTTGGTGCCAAAAATGCTACCGAATTTGAATTTGGCCAATTTTCACAAAATGCGCACAGGGTAATCAATTACCCTAATGCTAGTAATTGATTACCACAGGTAAAAAATGTGAAAATTTGACTTTTGATGTGTTGTCTTGGCTTTAGATCGATTCTTTTGCTTATCAAAGAAGGCATGGAAATAAACACATGAAACTTGGAGTCTCTTGAATAATAGTCAATCAAATCTTGGGAGACTCTTGATTAGATGATTTTGAATTGTTTGCATATCAACTTTGGTTTTTTCTAGATGAAATTCATTCGAGCTGAGGGGCTAGTATTTAATATCTTTGTTGCAAATCCTTCCTGAAAAAGGTTAGTAAAGGAAAAAAAACAAACATTTTTTTGGATTTTGAATAATAGTTAGTAAACATGAACATAAACAAATATCAAACAAACAAGAAAACAAGAGTGTCTGATGATCTCTCAAGAATAAATCTGCAGAGGAAGGCATGAGAACCAAAGCTTGTGATCTTGTTTACGGAATGAGATGCAAATGATATGTGGGATCTTAGGGTTAAAAATTAGGGTATTACAGTTGCCCCTATTTAAGTTTCTTCTATCCGGAGATATGAAGATTAACATCTTTGTCTCGACTAGATAGAAGATACTGGGTAAAAATTAATCCACTTGATGATAAATAATCAACTACCTGTTATTGGGTAGGAAAAGAAACAACGCCAACTACTGGTACTGAGTAACTTAGCGAGAGTAAGAAACCTAAAGAAAAAGGTTACCAACTATCGGTTACTAGATAGGGTAAACAAAATATCAACTACCTGTTACTGGGTAAGAAAAGGAATATTACCACGAGGAAAGTGTCTCTACTGCGAAAATCGGCGCCGACTGACAGAAGAGTCGCCACCGTGCGTTATTTATCCCAACGGAGGGAAAGGAAACGCTCGAAGTAAACCTCGCAAGAAACGGGAAAAGGTATGGTCATCGCAACCAAAACCTGGGTTCGGGAGTCGGTTACGCAAGGGGAAGGTATTAGCACCCCTCACGTCCATCGTACTCGATGGGATCCACGCTTGCTTGGTTTGTACGGATTACATTTCTATCTAAACTAAAGGATGAGGTCTGAAAAGAAAAGAAACATGACTCGGTAAAGCATCGCACTTTCTGCCTACGTATTCCCGTCTGGAACAAGAAATCAGAGTCAACGTAGTTCGCCTAACTACGGGGAAGATGGGAAGGTTGCTCGCTAGGATATCGCATCCTATGCCTACGTACTTCCACACTGCATGGAAGATCAGAGCAAACGTAGTTCGGGCTACGCTCGACACAAGCTGTTCAAGTGTCTTTTATGAAAAATATCACCTTAAACAAGGGTTTTCTTATTGACAAAAGGTTGATGTTTGTTCAAATCTTTTGACGGAAGAAGTGAATTAATCTCTGTTATAACCTTTATTAGTGTTTTTCTGTTGTTTTGAGAAAGAAGAGATGACACTCTACAAATCCTAGGGTTGAAAAGGGGAATAAAGTCTACCCTAATGTTATCATGCATGGGTTAAGACCTAATGTCTATCATGCTCCTCTCTTGCACAGAGAGAAACAGAGATCCTACGGAATAGATGGAAACAGCAACAACAGATATATGCAGTAAAGCAGTAAAATGCATGAATGCAACAATACAAGCGAGGCAAGGGAGTCCCACTCAACCTAGAACCTAGAAAACAATAAGCAAAAGTGAACAAGATTCACTTTCAACCTAACAGGTTAAACAGCAAACAATACAGTCAGGGGAAAACCAATCAATACATCAAGAAATAATACAGCAAAAATAAACAGCCACAGCAGCTCTGCATCAATGTCTGTCTTCAAGTCATCATCAACAGCTACAGGCTTCAAGCAATGCATCAATCTCCATCTCCACAGCCTTCCAGCAAGGTCTTGATTATCAGTCTTCCATCTGCAATGGCTTTTCTTCAAGTTTCAACCTCCAAGAGGAATATCAGTCAACAGGATGAGATGAATGTTAAACAGTCAAATGCCTACCAAGGGTGGCTCATTAACTGTTAACATTGTACAGACAATTTTCTCTCAAAAGTTCTATCTTTCAAATACATTCACTAATCCTTCCAAAGGAAGGAGGTGGATATTTGAAAGAGACTTTGAATCATAGAGAAAGGATGGAGGCAGACAAGACCTTCCATGTTTGTGAATCAAGCTTTCTACTCTAGAGCTCTACCTAGCTCCTAAACCCTACAACCTCCAACAGCTGCTAGAAAAATGCTCATCATCAACTCTGGAAGTTGGTCTTCAATCTCTTGATCTCCAATGGCTCCATCATCACAAGTCTTCAGTTCTCCCAATCCCAAGCAAACCCAATACCCACACAGACAAATGAAATAACCCTAGAAAGGGCACACCACACAGTCAAACAGATATAAGCAGTATACTAATAGCAGTAGGGGAATCCTAATATTTTCTAAGGGATCTATTAACTACCCATAATCCCTATAGTCCCATACCCAAAGATTCAATCTCTAACTCCTAAGGGAAATGAACTAATTCACCTATGTTATCTCTTAAACCCTAGTTTTGATCATGTTATTCACACCTAAGCAAATCACCTAAAATTAAATCCTAAAATTGTGAACTAAATTTTATGTACAAGATAAAGGTCTAAGCTAATCAACCTAAAAAGAATGGATTAAAAATGTTAAAGCATCTATCCAAACTAAAATTAACAAAATCATGCATCAAATCAAACATTATTTACACCTATTTAAAAGAAAAATATGCCAAAATATGAAAATAAAATGAAGTGTTAATTTTTTTATATGATATTTTTCTTAACAAAATTATGAATAATATTCAAAAAAGAACCAATTAAAATCATGCATTTTTCTATTTTTTATGAATTTTGAAAGAATTAACATTTTTGAAAGAAATTAAATGAGTTAATTGGAAATGGGGTGCAGGGAGTAATTGAAATCAGTTGAAAATAAAGGATGGGCCCAGACTGGGGGGCGCGCATAGCAGGCGCGTCTGGGCCCAATGACTCAGCAAACATAACAAAAATTAAAAAAAAAACAATAAACGGTGCGAATAGCGAATTATTTAGTTCATTATGGTTTTGGGCCTGATTGGGAGGGTGTTATTAGCAAACAATCTTTGAGCCCAGTCTGCAATAATAAGTGAAATGGTGCGTATTTTCCTTGGAATTTCCCTCCGTATTTCATTTAAACCACGGCCGTTGGATGAGGAACCAAGTCAAAGTTCAAAGCATGATCGTGTGGCCCAGGGGTTGTCTTCAACCTTAGAAACCCTAGGGTTTCTGAAAATCCCTTCACCATGAACGAAACTTCCACCATTCTGTTCTCCTTCAACTCTCCATGAATTCACACGATGCCAAGAGCAAAAGTGATCTACTTCCTCCCCTCTACACAGCCATATCATCCATTTCTCCTAAAACTCAAACACAAATCAAACCCGATAGGTGCAATAACTCTGTTCCACCATTCTCACCTGTGAGCAACCATTTCAATTCTCTCCAAATCTTACCCTAACCTAATCTATACCTCACACTGATCATTTTAAGCCATATATGCAAGATTGTAGTGCCATATTCTTGATGTTACAAGCTCTAACAGAATTAGTGCACCATTAACAACCTCCATGAAACTTCCCCAAACTTTGCACAATCCATCATCTAACCTATCTTAACCGTTCTATGCTAACAAATCACTATGATTCTAACTAAAACAGGCAATTCGAAGAAGAAACTTACCTGGTGCAAAATGGTGAAAACAACTATGGAAACCCTTGGATCTGATGCTTGTAATGATTGGAAACTGATCCACACACTTAAATCTTGATTCTGTATGCAAAGATTCTTGTTCAATCCTCTTGAATTCAGCAATCCCAAAGTTCTTGCACCTTGGATGATGGAACTTGTATGGCACGATCCCTCTTCAATTCAACCAAGTTCTTGTGTGAATTCTGACCTATGAATGATGGTGATGATGATCCAATCAAGAAATGTGGAAATTGAGAGAGATTTGATGGAGTTTGAAAAGCTTTTGCAAATTGGAAGAATTGTGTATAACTTGTGTTTTGAACAAAGTGATTCACCAACCATGGCATGGAGCTATTCAATACAATATATAGATGTCATTGGAAAGTCCTAGAACCTTGGAGAAACTTCCCATGCACACTTTCCCTTGGATTTGGATTATGTAACTTCATTTGTAAGTAACCATGCATATCTTTCAAATCTTGAACCAAACTAAAAATTCTACTTTTTCCAATGTTCTCAAAATGTTTTTTCCAATCAAAATGACCAATAATTTCATCCCATTTGGCCAAAATATGAAAAATCTCAATTTTAGGTCATTTTCCATTCATTAAATTCACCAATTTTGAAACCTTGAGCTATGAGCCTTTCCAATCTTTCATGGTCACTTTTATAGATTCAAAATGTCATTTGGAGCAAGTTTGATGTTGTGAAGTTTTCCATTTGAAGCTTCCTTGTATGAGTTTTGGGCATAGGCTTGAAATGACCTGTAATCCTCAGATGACCAAAATACCCTTTTCTTGCCAAGACCATAAGTAGAGTTCCACAAATCATATGAAGGCATACCATACCTTTCTAGAAAGATAAGACAATGAGGAACAACTCTCATGTTGGCCAGAAATCCATTTGAAATCTCCTTGAAGGTCAAAAGTTGCTTGGAAGACAGACAACTTTCACAGACAAATTTCAGTGCCCTCAGATGACCTGTAACTTGCAAGAGCTATAACTTGAGTTCTATAAATCATCTTGATGACTTCCACCACTCAAATTAAAACTATGAAGATAATCTACAAGTTTCATGTGTACCAAGAATCCATATGAAGCTTTCATCTTGAGTTACACTGCTTTGAAGTTTGACTTAAATCAGGGGATTTTACACTGAAACCCTAATTTAGTAACTCCTCTTCTGCTTGACTCCTCTTGATTTTTCTTTAGAAAAACATCATATCCATATCCATATAGAAAATAATGAATCCCACATTCTTCAAATGCTCCTTGATGCCCTTCAAAACAAGTCTTTGACCTAGGATTGACCTAGTGTTGACCCAGACAAACCCTAGTTGACTGACTTCAACTGAGGCTCTTGCGATCATCCCAATGACTTGGTTCTTCTTCAAAATGATCATCTAGGCTCTTCATAACACCCATACACACCCCATGCTCTTGGCTTATAACTCACACACCTCTGATGATCCCCAAACAACCTCAAGATAGGAGAGAACTCATTGATCAACCTGTCAACTTTTCAAAGCTCAAATTATTCCCTGATGACCTGAGTAGTCTTGATTATGAGTGAAACCCTTGGATATACCTCTTGAGATAAGAATAACACTTGATCCCCTGATTAAGATAGCTTGCTTATGCTATGCAATGCAGATGAATACACTATGTACATGATGACAATGCAAATGACTATGCAATTGAAACATAAACCTAGGTTAGAAAAGGTTGGGCAAATTTTGGGGTGCAACAGCTGCCCCTATTCAAGTGACTTGGACCCGACTGGATGAAGAGCGCGCAGCCTTCAGACATTTGAGGTACGAGACAGTTGAATACGAAAGAACCCGGAAATTTTCCAACCGCAAAAAATAAATTGCGAATACGACTACTGCTTGGGAAAAACCCTTCAGAGAAATGACTTCTGTTGTTACAGCAACAACTAACCATCCATCTGTCAAACAATCTGATGTTGTCTGCAGACCACTCCACTCCGAAGAAATGAGCATACACCACACAACGAGAAGATTGTTGATATCACTTATCAACCTCGGTTGACCTCACTTATCAACCTTTGTTGATCTTACTTATCAACCTCTGTTGATCTTACTTATCAACCAAGCACACGCTAACCAGCGGGAGAATATTGACTTCACTTGTCATGTTGACTTCACTGATCAACTTTTTGTATCTTGAAGAAACGAGCGAACGCTTAACCACGCGGGGCAATGTTCGAAGACATGAACAAACGACTCTGCGGGGAAACGAGAAACTTAACCAAGCAACTCTGAGGGGACGACTCTGACGACTACCGTCAAGCACCTGCTGGGGAACTTGGGAACTTAACCAAATACCCTGACAAGAATCACCTTGTTGAAAAATATGAGGAATTTAACCAAACAACTCCTGTAGCAAGCCCCCTGCCGGGGACTATGAGGGACTTAAACAAGTAGCCCATTGAAGTAACCCTCTGCTAGAGAACATAACTCTGTTGGGGGATCTGCGGGTAACCACCCGAAAATCTGTATTACCACTTTCTAATACTGATACCACATCATCCTGAGAAAGACTCAGCTGGGGGAATACAAGTAACTTAACCAAGCGACTGGTCGAAGAATACCTTGCCGGGGACTACGAGGAACTTAACCAAATATCTCGTTGAAGACCACCATGCTGGGGATTACATCTCTACTGAGGTAACTGCGGGTAACCACCCAAAATCTGCAACATGCCATCTCCACAGCACTCTGAGGAAGGACTCGGCTGGGGAGAAAGAGAAATGCTTGACCAAGCAACTCTGCTAGGGGAACATGCCATGACGAACACGATCCCTGCGTGTCTTGAACACGATCACTGCGTGTTTGAACACGATCACTGCGCGTTCTGAGCCACGATCCTCTTGACTGGAGAAAAACATGATCACTGCGTGCTGTGTGTCTCAACTAACCCACATAACTGGACGAATACGATCACTGCATATCTTGACCAACAAACCCCCAAAATAACGTCAACACGATCACTGCGTGCTACGAAACCAACCCATGTGACAGGACGAATATGATTACTGCGTATGCCGACCAACAAAACCAACTGATACAATAGCTACGATCACTGCGTGCTCCGCATCACAAGTCCACATGGTACTATCAACACGATCACTACGCGCCATACGAAATACGATCCCTGCGTATCTTGAACACGATCACTGCGTGTTTGAACACGATCACTGCGCGTCCTGCTCAAATAAAACCCTGAGACGATACCACCACGATCACTGCGTGCCTTACAAAACAATCTTCTTAGATCGGGACGAATACGAATCACTGCGCCATTCGACCACAGATACACATACCAAGATCAACACGATCATTGTGTGTCCTACAACATGAACCCCGTAGATGGTACAAGTGCGATCACTGCGTACTTGGGCCACCAATCAACATCTCAAAATCAACACGATCACTGCGTGCCTTACAATATGAACCCCGTAGATGGTATAAAAATACGATCACTGCGTGCTTTGACCATAGAACAACATCTTCCTGAATCACGATTTCTCTTATCGGCAAGAAACCACACATCTGAAATCGAAGCGGTAACCACCTGGCTTATGTTTCAAAAATGCATGTTTGATAATGGTATAATGCTTCCATACAGCATGGAAATGCTACGTGCTCGTGAAAAATGCAAATGCTCATGATGCATGCTTATGCAACGAGTTACTTCAGCAAAATAAATGCTGAAGACACACTGGATCCGCTGGGGATGACCGAAATACTACCGATACGCTTCCAACAAAATAAATGTTGGAAAGATGAACTAACTCCGCTGGGGGATGACCATCATGCTGGGAAAGTAGCTCACGAACTCAAAACTCCAAAACCTGCTGAAGACGATCCTCCTGACGAGGAAGAGCGACTTGTTGGGGAAAGAAAGGACTCCTGCTCGGGACAATTCCTTTCAGCAGCTCCAACCACCTGATCACACTCTGTGGGGAACCTCTCTTGCCATCGCTGAGCTGGGGAAATCATCCTGCTATCACTGAGCTGGGGAAATCATCCTGCTATCACTGAGCTGGGGAAATCATCCTGCTATCACTGAGCGGGGGAAATCATTCTGCTATTACTGAGCTGGGGAAATCATTCTGCTATCACTGAGCTGGGGAAATCATCCTGCTATCACTGAGCTGGGGAAATCATCTTGCTATCACTGAGCTGGGGATTGAACTACACATTCTGATTTGCACTGCACAAGAACTCTCTGGGGAGTTAATCACATTTGTCTCGACCTTCACTGGGGAAGACACAACTCTGCTTGATAAGCTAATTCTGGTCTACTGAAGATACATTGATCTTTTCCTTTGACGCAATCTCCGCTCTCCTGGGGAGACAACATTCAATCTCTGGAAAGGGTACCAGCCTGCCATGGACTCTGGCGGGGAACTTTGCAAGCTTTCGGATACCTACAAAAGTCAACAAGCAAACACAAGGCAAGCTATGCAAAAAGAAACATCTTGGTAATCACCCATGACAACTATTCAGGTAATTTTTGGTTTTAACAATCATTGGCCGGGGCCCGCCTGGTTACACGCATGTAAGTTTATCAAAAACATCGGCGCTTTTTACAAACAAAACTGTAAAAATTAAAACCAAAGTCATACGCTATACTGAATAACACACTTTATTGATATCGGCCTGGGAATAGGCAAGATTTGTACATCAAATGCAACTCCTGAAAAGAGGTAGTCACGCATGAACAAAATGCAAAAGTATACAAATATACAGAATAACATTTGTACACATGTCGGCAACGTGTTACAGACGAACACCATGAACCGATCCTCCTATGACTCGTTGGACTCTGACGCTTTCCCGATCTTTTTCTTCGGAAGAAATTGCTTTGGATAATAGACCCCCAGATGCTCCCAAACCGCTAACAATCAAACTTGGACCGCAGTCATTTGCTTCTTAAATCCCTAACTTTTGCATGAATCGCCCTTTGCGGGTTTTCGATTCACCGGGATACCCCTTTTTGCCGAAGCCGCCCAGTGTAGGTTTTCGACTTCGCGGGTGTATATTTTTTCATTTTATATCCCTAACTTTTGCCCGAACCTTTTTATTCTGTTTTTGGTTCGCCAGGATGCCCCATTTTTGCCTGGAATCTCTTTTTTCTGTCCAGCGGGTCAATTTTTAAGCAAAGTATTTTTTAACTGCGTCCGAGTTCACAGGGGACGAAAAGTCTTCACCATCCATGGTGGATAACAATAAGGCTCCTCCGGAGAATACCTTTCCAACGACGTATGGACCTTCGTAATTGGGAGTCCATTTGCCCCTGTGATCCGATTGCGGTGGGAGAATCTTCTTCAGCACAAGATCACCCGTCTGAAAGCTTCAAGGTCGAATCTTCTTGTCGAACGCTTTCTTCATCCGGCTCTGATACAGCCTACCATGTGCAATTGATGCCAGTCTCTTCTCATCTATCAAGCTCAGCTGATTCAATCTACTTCTCACCCATTCTGCCTCGTCCAGCTTAACATCAAGCAAAACCCTCAAAGATGGTATCTCAACCTCCAATGGCAGGACAACCTCCATGCCATATACTAGTGAGAACGGTGTTGCCCCGGTTGATGTACGCACTGTAGTACGATAACCGTGCAAAGCGAATGGCAGCATCTCATGCCAATCCTTATACGCTACCACCATCTTCTGAACCATTTTCTTTATGTTCTTGTTGGCCGCTTCAACAGCGCCATTCATCTTGGGTCTGTAGGGAGATGAATTATGATGCTCGATCTTGAAATCCCGACACAGATCTTTCATCATCTTGTTGTTCAAATTCGAACCATTATCAGTAATGATCCGCTCAGGAATACCGTATCTGCAGATTATATCCTTCTTGATGAATCTGGCCACCACCTGCTTCGTCACATTGGCGTAAGATGCTGCTTCCACCCACTTGGTGAAGTAATCGATCGCAACCAGAATGAAGCGATGCCCATTAGAAGCAGTCGGCTCGATCTTGCCAATCATATCAATTCCCCACATGGAGAAGGTCCACGGAGAAGCCATAACATTCAGTGGACTGGGTGGCACATGGATCTTATCAGCATAGATCTGGCACTTGTGACACCGCTTGGCAAACTTGAAACAGTCAGTTTCCATCGTCAACCAATAATACCCTGCTCGCAACAACTTTTGGGTCATAGCATGCCCACCAGCATGTGTACCAAAACCTCCTTCATGGACCTCTTTCATGAGCAAGTTGGCTTCCTTCTCGTCTACACACCGGAGGAGTACCAAATCGTGGTTCCTTCTATACAAAACGCCGTCGGGATTCAGATAGAAGTTGCCTGCTAATCTCCTTAGAGTCTTCTGATCGCGACTGGATGCCCCAGCCGGATATTCCTTATTCTTCAGGAAATTCTGTATGTCGAAATACCAAGGTTTACCGTCAGATGCTTCATCAATTGCGAACACAAAGGCCGGCCTATCAAGGCGAGAGATGACAATGCTGGGAGCCTCATTCCAGCGGTTGACTTTATACATCGAGGACAACGTTGCAAGGGCGTCTGCCATTTGATTCTCCGCCCGAGGTACATGATGGAACTCAACCCTATCAAAGAAAGGTAGCAACCTTCTCGCATAATTCATGTACGGCACCAGATTAGGTTGGCGCGTCTCCCACTCTCCCTTAATCTGGTTCAAAACTAACGCTGAATCCCCATATACGTCCAGATTCTTGATCCTCAGATCGATAGCCTCTTCTAACCCCATAATGCAAGCTTCATACTCGGCTTCATTATTCGTCACTGCAAAAGTCAATCTGGCTGTGAACGGGATGTGCGACCCGTGGGGAGTTGTAATAATTGCCCCGATCCCGCTACCGTACGAATTGACAGCCCCATCAAAAATCAATTGCCACTGGGAACTCCGCTCAGGTCCTTCACCGGGCAACGGCTCATCACAATCTTTAGCTTTCAAGTACATTCTGTCCTCATCAAGAAACTCAAACTTCATAGGCTGATAATCCTCAATTGGTTGTTCGGCGAGATATTCGGACAGAACACTTCCCTTAATGGCCTTCTGGGAAACATACTGGATATCGTATTCTGTCAATACCATCTGCCATCTAGCAATCCTCCCAGAGAGCGCCTGCTTCTCAAACACATATTTGATCGGATCCATCTTCGATATCAGCATGGTTGTATGGTTCAGCATGTACTGTCTTAGACGTTTGGCAGCCCACGCCAATGCACAACACGTCTTTTCGAGCATAGAGTATCGAGATTCACAATCTGTGAACTTTTTACTCAAGTAGTAAATTGCATGCTCTTTCCGCCCTGTCTCGTCATGTTGACCGAGAACACAACCCATACTGTTCTCAAGAACCGTCAGGTACATAATCAGTGGTCGTCCCGCTACTGGGGGTATCAACACCGGAGGTTCCTGCAAGTATTCTTTTATCTTTTCAAATGCCCTTTGGCAATTGTCGTTCCAGACCACCGCTTGATCTTTCTTTAACAGCTTGAATAATGGTTCACACGTGGTCGTTAGGTGAGAGATGAACCTAGCAATGTAGTTCAACCTCCCTAAGAATCCACAAACTTCTTTTTCTGTTCTCGGTGCTGGCATCTCTTGTATTGCTTTTATTTTTGTAGGATCGACCTCGATTCCTTTCTTGCTCACAATGAACCCCAGTAGCTTCCCGGATCTCACTCCGAAGGTACATTTATTGGGATTCAGCCTCAGCCTGAATTTCCTCAGCCTCTTGAACAACTTCAACAAATTAACCAGATGTTCTTCTTCCGTTTGAGACTTGGCAATCATGTCATCGACATACACCTCAATCTCTCTGTGCATCATGTCGTGAAAAAGCATTGTCATGGCCCGCTGATACGTTGCCCCAGCATTTTTCAAACCAAAGGGCATCACCTTATAGCAGAAGGTTCCCCACGGGGTGATAAAGGTCGTCTTTTCCATATCCTCCGGAGCCATTTTGATCTGGTTGTACCCTGAAAATCCATCCATGAAGGAGAATACTGAAAACTGAGCCGTGTTGTCAACTAGCACATCAATATGCGGCAGCGGGAAGTCATCTTTCGGGCTCGCTTTGTTTAGATCCCTATAATCAACGCACATTCGAACCTTGCCATCTTTCTTTGGAACAGGCACGATATTAGAGACCCAAGTGGGATAAGTGGTAACAGCCAGGAACCCAGCATCCCATTGCTTCTGCACCTCTTCCTTTATCTTTACAACCATGTCAGGACGAGTCCTTCGGAGTTTCTGCTTCACAGGCGGGCAATCTTCCTTCAACGGCAGACGATGAACAACCATCTCAGTATCCAAACCTGGCATGTCTTCGTAGGACCAAGCAAATATATCACTGTATTCACGCAGCATCTCAATAAGCTCTTGCTTGATATCCTCTTGCAACGCAGCCCCTATACGGATATTCCTGACGCATTCTTCAGACCCCAAGTTGACAATATCAATCTCTTCCTGGTGAGGCAGAATGACTCTCTCCTCTTGCTTCAATAACCGACTAAGCTCTTCTGGTAAGTCACTATCCTCCACAATCTCCTCCTTAGCTTGGAAGATCGGATGCTCGAAGTCTAAATGAGTCATAGGAAGTTTTTGGTCGGTGTCATCTGAAAATTCGCGAATCCTGCGAGGGAAACGGTTAAGTGCTTCAAAAAAGATGTACAAGCAAAATGCATAACCACGCTGCCATTTTATTGAAAGATAAAATAAAACAGAAAGAAAAGGATCACAACATTTGAATGTAAAAAACGCTGTCATTTATTAATCATGCAAACATACAGGTAAACAGTTAGGCCCTAAGACAAGATCAACGATGCCCCGGGCAAGGCATGTGATCATACAATGATTGAAAAAACAATGCATTACTGTTTGGTGACTTGGATGACGTCCTGGATGGACCAGTTGCATAGGCTTTGCCCTGGCGTGCTGGGTCGAATCCATGCGTCCATGTCGCAATCGCTATCCACTTCCTCCGTATCAGACACGTCATTGATCCTTTCGAAGCTAACTCCTCCGGGC
This sequence comes from Lathyrus sativus, assembly GCA_963859935.3. NCBI lineage: Eukaryota > Viridiplantae > Streptophyta > Magnoliopsida > Fabales > Fabaceae > Lathyrus > Lathyrus sativus. The sequence continues at coordinate 1,358,553 of CAWUDS030004439.1, read as the reverse complement.
GTGAACACGACAGGTCCCTTGTACTTAGGAGCACTCTACGAGGTAGATGGGCGGTACCCCAAGCCATACTTATCTTGCTTCACTGGAATGTCCAGAACTTGCCCCCACTTCTGAGTCTCTCCTGCTTGTACCAACACCTTGGCTTCTTTATATGAGGAGACGGCCACCCCTTGCTCTTCACTCTTCACCGGAGCTTCTTCTTTAACCTTCACCCCTTCGAACGCTTGACACAGCATTTCATGAATTTCTCCATCTACCTCCACGTACTTGAAGGAAGACAAATGACTGACTAAGATATCCTCTTCGCCACACACTGTCACAATACTCCCCTCAACCATATATTTCAGCTTCTGATGGAGTGTAGAAGTTACTGCCCCAGCGGCATGAATCCAAGGTCTTCCGATCAAACAGCTATACGCAGGCTGGATGTCCATGATATAAAACACTGTGTCAAACACCTCCGGACCTACCTGAATGGGTAACGTTATCGACCCGAATACTGACCTCCTGGTTCCGTCAAAGGCTCTTACTACCAAATCACTAGGTGTGCACAACAACCCACGGGTATCGAATTTCAACAGAGCTTTCTTTGGTAACACATTCAACGAGGACCCAGTGTCTACCAGCACACGGGATAAAACAGTGCCCCGACATTCGATAGAGATGTGCAAAGCATTATTATGATCGCGCCCTCTGGGCGTTAAGTCAAAATCCGTGAATCCCAGACCATGCCCAACGTTAACATGTGCCATAACTCCCTCCAGCTGATTAACTGAAATCTCTTGCGGCACGAAGGATGTCTCAAGTACCTTCAACAGGGCATTTCTATGCGCCTCTGAACACAACAGCAATGATAATATGGAGATCTTTGACGGGGTCTGCTGCAGGTGATCTACAATCTTGTAATCACTTTTGCGGATTAGCCTCATGAATTCTTCCACATCTTTGGCTATCGGCTCTTTCTCTTTACTCCCTGAAGATTCCCCCTCAACAACTTTGTTCTTACCCCTGGCCAGCCTCTCTGCTTCAACCTCAGGTGAAGTGAAAATTCTCCCACTCCGGGTTATACCACCCGCTCCCACTATATTATCCACGGACCCCGCCGGCGGATCATTCAAGTCCATCTTCTCCCCATTACAATACACCTCAGCACCATAGCACCACGGAACTGCTTTTGTGCTTTCAAAAGGGACTGGCTTAGCCTTGGTAATAGTAATGGTCGGCCTTTTCGATGATGCCGAAATCATCACTGATTTGAACGGAATGGTGATCGTAGCAATCTCCTTACGCTCTTTCTCAGATTCTGTCTCAACAGACTTCTCTCGCCCCACAGCCCTGTCAAACTGCAAAATTCCTTCATCAATCAAACCTTGAACTCCCCTTTTCAAATTCTCACAGCCCCCAGGTTGAATCAAACAGTCAACACACTCTTCACTGCAGCCGGGATAGACTCCTCCTTTCAACAAGCGCTGCTTTACGAAACTCAAAGGGGTTTTCAGCTCGCTCACTTCTGAAACCAAGTTCAACTCATCATCTACCATGATTGCATTGGCCCGAGCCCCACCATGCTTGGGCATTGGCTGCTGCGTGATATTGGGATCGTCCTTCCCGAAGTTAATAGTCGTACTATCAAGCAAATCCTGTACTTTATGCTTGAAAGCCAGGCAATTTTCAATATTGTGCCCCGGTGCACCCGAATGGAAGTCACAGTGCTCATTAACATCATATCCGGCTGGTGGCTGGCCAGTTGGTGGTGCTAAGGTCCTCTTCTCGACTAGCTGCAATTTCAACAAAGTTTGAAGGAGTTCTGCATATGATACCGGCGGTACCTCGAATACTCTCCTCGGCCGCGGGTTCTGAAGTCTACGCTGATTATTATTAGGCTGCTGCTGAGCCTGCTGCGGCGGCTGTTGTTGTCTCTGCTGCTGAGAAGGCCCTGGAATGGTTACACTTGCAACTTGCGACTGCTGACGCCAATTCTGACCTTTATTCTTTCGTCGAGCATTGAATACAGCATTGGTGTCACCCTGCCGTTTACCACCAAACGTCTTCTTATTACCTCCTGCGGAACTGGACTCACCCACCTGAATTTTACTAATCTTCACCCCGTTTTCAATGCGCTCCCCCATCAAAATCAACTCAGAGAAAGTACTCATCGAAAAGTTGAGCAACCGATCGTAGTACATTCCAGAGAAAGTTCCTATGAACATATCCATCATTTCGCGCTCCACCATAGGAGGGTGCACCCTAGCAGCCAAATCTCGCCATCTCTGGGCGTATTCTTTAAAACTCTCACTAGACTTTTGAGACATGCTTTGCAACTGAACTCGGTTAGGGGCGAGATCACTATTATACTGATACTGTCGAACAAAAGCCTCTGCCAGCTCTTTCCAGCTCCTGATCTGAGAAGGCTCCAAGCTCATGTACCACTCCAGCGATGGCCCTGACAGGCTATCCTGGAAAAAAGTGCATTAGCATCTTTTCATCCTCAGAATACGCAGACATACGCCTGTAAAATGCACGCACATGCACCCTAGGGCATGTATCCCCTTTGTACTTATCAAACGACGGTGCTTTGAATTTCAGCGGGACCCTCAACCCTGGGACTAATCCCATATTTGACATATCCAGCCCAAGAGCATTCTGGCTGGCCAATCCGTTCACATTCTCTTCTAGCAATCTCATCCGATGGTTGTCATCCCTGGCTCTTTCATAGCCTTCGTTCTGACCAGAGAACACATCCTCCTGGCGATCCTCCCAACGAGGTACTGTATCGTATCCAACATAATCAGCATCACGGCCCGGACCCGTCTGGACGTACCTGGGGTCATACCTCAGATTACCCATCTCTTGAGTGTTGTACGCGCCAGCTCCATATCCCAGATTACCGTAGCCACCAAACCCAGCCTTGGCGCCAGCCATGCTGCCATATCCCATATTCACACCATTGAAGCCCTGGTTGCCATTAATACCATTCATTCCGACATTCTCAACTCCCCCATTGAAACCCTGGTTGACATTACCCACGAATACCCCAGCAGTATCCGCATTGACATTCATATTACCGGTGTTCCCACCTCCACCTACAGGACCAGTTTCTCCAGCATTCAAACCGTTCACGGGAATAGCATCAGCACTTTGACGATTCTCAACTCGGGGAGAAGCAGCAATGTTTTCACCCTGCGGAGTCCCGTTGTTTTCAGCTTGTGCGACTATCGGTTGAACCAGATTCTGCAGCTGCTCTTGTCCTTTGGCGATAGTCTCTATGGTTTGCATGAGCAGGGCCATCCTGTCACGCATCTCTTGCATTTCACTCTGCACGTTGTCCATGATCTTCTTCTGGTTGATCCTTGTAGGGTAACGGTGGACCCGCTTTTCTGCAATTCTGAGAATACCTGGAACGGATGCAGGAGATAAGATATACGAATCACAAACCTGCAATGCAAATATGAGTATGTATGCAAAATGCAATATGTGTCTGTGCATTAGGGATTATCATTCCCCGATTCTAGTGTGAATGTGCCAGTGCAGTGACAGTGCTAGCAAGACGGCGATTGGAGCTGAATCAAAGAAAACCTCGTATATTGCAGAGAAATCTAAGAATACAATATCACTGAGAGTATAATAAGACGACATGACCTCAACCAACAATCCTGGTGATGGTCAGCACAAATGCAAATAAAGCAGACAAGTTAATACGATCAAGTACTCCCATGAGCCCGGTACTCTTCTATTAACTTCTTGGTCTCTGGATGACCTGGTCGGGTAAGCAGACCCTCGACAAGCTGGTTTCTTCTCTTGAGAACACGTCGCACGTCACCGGCGGTTTCCTCCCATGCCCCTTCTCCGAAGTGATCCTCTAGCTTCCGCTTATGAGACACAGCTTCGTTCCTGCCTTCGATGGCTTTGTTCAGTGCATTCTGGAGACTGTATCTGGTCATTACCTCCTCTTCATGCTTCTTGATGCTAGCCTTCAACTGCTCTTCGAGGTCAGAAATCTGCTGCTTCAATTTATCTTCCTTCTTCTTGTTGTTGGTTAGCGTAGCATTCCATGTCTTATTACAAGAAGAGATTTCTCGGTGAGCGGCGTCGAGTGCTTTCTTTTTGGCCTCTAGCATGTCGTGGGAGCTTCTGAACTCTTGACCCAGACGTTCGCGCTTCTTCTTCTCCTCAGTCAACTCAGCACCTAGCCTGTTCACTAGTTCGATCTGCTGTTGGAAAGAACGTACAACCTTATTCTTCTCACTCCTCATCTGAGCTAGCTCTTTCTCTAACTCTTCATTAATCTTCATCAAGGCTTCCTTTTCTTTCACAACTTGCTCGTAGACCTCCCTAGTGACAATGGTTGGCTCTTCCACCGGAATAAGAACAGGGACCGGAGCAGCTGGAAATGGCATCAATAATTGTCTCGCTCTCTCCTGGATCCAAACTTTGTAGGGTGCATACGCCTGACAATCATTCTTCCCCGACAGCGGTTTCCCTTTTCTGTTAATACGCGTCCAGGCATGCCGAAGCTTGGCTAGTAGCTCTCCACTCAAATCACCGGTGAAGTACAGAGATTCCTGTACTTCTTCCTCCTGAGGCGGGTTCTTCAACGCATATCCAAACTGGCGGACGAATAGAGATGGGTTGTAGTTAATACACCCTTTTCTTCCTATCAACGGAACATTAGGATACCCAGAACAGCTGAAAATAAGTTCAGACCTCAACAAATCTCTGTCGAACCACTCAATGTCTTCAGAAGACAGCCTCATCATATGCTCTGGCCAGCTAGCTGTAGTCACACTATCCACAAAGGGTCCCTTCAAGGGAAGATGGCTCTTAAACCACATATTCAACAGCGGCGCACAACAGTAAACGGTCTTCCCCCTTCTCTTTTCATTTTTGTAGTGCAATGAGTGATAGAAGTCTCCAATCAAAGTGGGCACCGGATTGCCAGCAGAAAACAGATGGAAAGCGTCCAGGTCCACAAAATTGGGTAAGTTGGGAAACAACACTATTCCGTAAATGCATAAAGCCAAGATAGCATTGAAGACTATCCAGCACCCGTTCTTGGCATACTCTTGGGCTTTGCCAACCAGAAAATCAAGGGAGAAACCTGGGACCCCCAGCCAAGAAGTCACTAGTAGTTCAGCAGCATTCATGTGCAAGGCCTTAGCTAAGTCCTCCAACTTGGGCTCAGCAGCAGAGTGAATAAAAGGAACTGCATTCTGCACCGGCAGCTCAGTAAACTCCACATACTCCTCCATGGTGGGCCCCAAAATGAAGTCTGCAAATGTGAAACATCTCAATGCAGGATCATAGAATTGCATCAAGGTGTACAGCCCATTCAGCTCATCAGCAGTTGGCTTGCAGACTAATCTCAGCAATCTTCCATGACTCATTCTGAAGCTTCTCCTAACCTCCTCATCAGCAAGAGACATCAAACCAAGTAAAGGAGTAATATCAGGTGTAGGTAGATTATACGCAACTGTCTTCCTCAAACCAGCCATGATCAATACTCAGAAGCCCAGACACTAGAGTCGGGGGATATGTAAATGCACCTGCAGCACAGACACACGTTAATGGGATGCAATGATAATGATTATGCAAACAATGCAATGCAAGCAACATGCCACAGGGACCAAGTGCTATAGCTGAGAAGCCTGAACCATATCAAGAGTCTCAGATAGACCCTCCAGAACTCCTCAAACCCTGGTCTCAGATAGACCCAATATAGAGCTCCAACACTGGTCTCGGATAGACCTCATAACATAACTCTGACTGGTCTCTGACAGACCTCAGAACTCTCCAACTAGTCTCTGACAGACCTCAGAACTCTCCAACTGGCCTCAGACAGACCTCAGATCTCTCCAACTGGTCTCTGACAGACCTCAGAACTCTCCATAAATACCCAGGATCTCATATCAAGAAATAGCCGGTAGTCTGAAGGTCTAGTTACCTGCATGACCCCAAACCCTCTCACAGGTGGATGTCCTAGTAACTGACAAAGGTATGGCGTCCTATGCGGTCGTCGGCGTCACAGACTTTCAGGGTTGATGATACGATTCCCAGAAGGAGTGGCATCATCAAATCCTGAAGAGGCCTCACTTAGCCAACTTCCAAATGATCGGTTCCCGGAGTCGACAATTCAGCTGACCAACAACCCCTTCGACCCAAAGGGTAGAAAAGAAGCCAACCAGAAGAACCTCATCCGAGTGTAGATTTCATGAGACACTAATGCAAGCAAAGCCAGCACACGCCCACTACTTTCTACTCTAAATCTAGGTGCACTCAAGCCCAGGTCCGGCTTTTCTCTCAATCATAGAATCACCCGTCACAACCCCACAATACAGCAATAATAATGATAATAAAATGCTGAAATGTAAATACAGAAATGTAAATCCATACAAAATCCTTGACGGGAAAACAAGCGCTAGGATTAACTCTCTTAAGGGACGTTGGATCCCAAATGCATAAGGACTATTGCAATCCTTAGCAGCCAGGGGACGTTGGATCCCCAGCAGAGTCGCCAGCTGTCGTTACTGCGAAAATCGGCGCCGGCTGACAGAAGAGTCGCCACCGTGCGTTATTTATCCCAACGGAGGGAAAGGAAACGCTCGAAGTAAACCTCGCAAGAAACGGGAAAAGGTATGGTCATCGCAACCAAAACCTGGGTTCGGGAGTCGGTTACGCAAGGGGAAGGTATTAGCACCCCTCACGTCCATCATACTCGATGGGATCCATGCTTGCTTGGTTTGTACGGATTACATTTCTATCTAAACTAAAGGATGAGGTCTGAAAAGAAAAGAAACATGACTCGGTAAAGCATCGCACTTTCTGCCTACGTATTCCCGTCTGGAACAAGAAATCAGAGTCAACGTAGTTCGCCTAACTACGGGGGAAGATGGGAAGGTTGCTCGCTAGGATATCGCATCCTATGCCTACGTACTTCCACACTGCATGGAAGATCAGAGCAAACGTAGTTCGGGCTACGCTCGACACAAGCTGTTCAAGTGTATTTTATGAAAAATCTCACCTTAAACAAGGGTTTTCTTATTGCAAAAAGGTTGATGTTTGTTCAAATCTTTTGACGGAAGAAGTGAATTAATCTCTGTTATAACCTTTATTAGTGTTTTTCTGTTGTTTTGAGAAAGAAGAGATGACACTCTACAAATCCTAGGGTTGAAAAGGGGAATAAAGTCTACCCTAATGTTATCATGCATGGGTTAAGACCTAATGTCTATCATGCTCCTCTCTTGCACAGAGAGAAACAGAGATCCTACGGGAATAGACGGAAACAGCAACAGCAGATATATGCAGTAAAGCAGTAAAATGCATGAATGCAACAATACAAGCGAGGCAAGGGAGTCCCACTCAACCTCGAACCTAGAAAACAATAGGCAAAAGTGTACAGGATTCACTTTCAACCTAACAGGTTAAACAGCAAACAATACAGTCAGGGAAAACCAATCAATACATCAAGAAATAATACAACAAAAATAAACAGCCACAGCAACTCTGCATCAATGTCTGTCTTCAAGTCATCATCAACAGCTACAGGCTTCAAGCAATGCATCAATCTCCATCTCCACAGCCTTCCAGCAAGGTCTTGATTATCAGTCTTCCATCTGCAATGGCTTTTCTTCAAGTTTCAACCTCCAAGAGGAATATCAGTCAACAGGATGAGATGAATGTTAAACAGTCAAATGCCTACCAAGGGTGGCTCATTAACTGTTAACATTGTACAGACAATTTTCTCTCAAAAGTTCTATCTTTCAAATACATTCACTAATCCTTCCAAAGGAAGGAGGTGGATATTTGAAAGAGACTTTGAATCATAGAGAAAGGATGGAGGCAGACAAGACCTTCCATGTTTGTGAATCAAGCTTTCTACTCTAGAGCTCTACCTAGCTCCTAAACCCTACAACCTCCAACAGCTGCTAGCAAAATGCTCATCATCAACTCTAGAAGTTGGTCTTCAATCTCTTGATCTCCAATGGCTCCATCATCACAAGTCTTCAGTTCTCCCAATCCCCAAGCAAACCCAATACCCACACAGACAAATGAAATAACCCTAGAAAGGGCACACCACACAGTCAAACAGATATAAGCAGTATACTAATAGCAGTAGGGGAATCCTAATATTTTCTAAGGGATCTATTAACTACCCATAATCCCTATAGTCCCATACCCCAAAGATTCAATCTCTAACTCCTAAGGGAAATGAACTAATTCACCTATGTTATCTCTTAAACCCTAGTTTTGATCATGTTATTCACACCTAAGCAAATCACCTAAAATTAAATCCTAAAATTGTGAACTAAATTTTATGTACAAGATAAAGGTCTAAGCTAATCAACCTAAAAAGAATGGATTAAAAATGTTAAAGCATCTATCCAAACTAAAATTAACAAAATCATGCATCAAATCAAACATTATTTACACCTATTTAAAAGAAAAATATGCCAAAAATATGAAAATAAAATGAAGTGTTAATTTTTTTATTTTCTTAACAAAATTATGAATAATATCCAAAAAGAACCAATTAAAATCATGCATTTTTCTATTTTTTATGAATTTTGAAAGAATTAACATTTTTGAAAGAAATTAAATGAGTTAATTGGAAATGGGGTGCAGGGAGTAATTGAAATCAGTTGAAAATAAAGGATGGGCCCAAACTGGGGGGGCGCGCATAGCAGGCGCGTTTGGGCCCAATGACTCAGCAAACATAACAAAAATTAAAAAAAAAACAATAAACGGTGCGAATAGCGAATTATTTAGTTCATTATGGTTTTGGGCCTGATTGGGAGGGTGTTATTAGCAAACAATCTTTGAGCCTAGTCTGCAATAATAAGTGAAACGGTGCGTATTGTCCTTGGAATTTCCCTCCGTATTTCATTTAAACCACGGCCGTTGGATGAGGAACCAAGTCAAAGTTCAAAGCATGATCGTGTGGCCCAGGGGTTGTCTTCAACCTTAGAAACCCTAGGGTTTCTGAAAATCCCTTCACCATGAACGAAACTTCCACCATTCTGTTCTCCTTCAACTCTCCATGAATTCACACGATTCCAAGAGCAAAAGTGATCTACTTCCTCCCCTCTACACAGCCATATCATCCATTTCTCCTAAAACTCAAACACAAATCAAACCCGATAGGTGCAATAACTCTGTTCCACCATTCTCACCTGTGAGCAACCATTTCAATTCTCTCCAAATCTTACCCTAACCTAATCTATACCTCACACTGATCATTTTAAGCCATATATGCAAGATTGTAGTGCCATATTCTTGATGTTACAAGCTCTAACAGAATTAGTGCACCATTAACAACCTCCATGAAACTTCCCCAAACTTTGCACAATCCATCATCTAACCTATCTTAACCGTTCTATGCTAACAAATCACTATGATTCTAACTAAAACAGGCAATTCGAAGAAGAAACTTACCTGGTGCAAAATGGTGAAAACAGCTATGGAAACCCTTGGATCTGATGCTTGTAATGATTGGAAACTGATCCACACACTCAAATCTTGATTCTATATGCAAAGATTCTTGTTCAATCCTCTTGAATTCAGCAATCCCAAAGTTCTTGCACCTTGGATGATGGAACTTGTATGGCACGATCCCTCTTCAATTCAACCAAGTTCTTGTGTGAATTCTGACCTATGAATGATGGTGATGATGATCCAATCAAGAAATGTGGAAATTGAGAGAGATTTGATGGAGTTTGAAAAGCTTTTGCAAATTGGAAGAATTGTGTATAACTTGTGTTTTGAACAAAGTGATTCACCAACCATGGCATGGAGCTATTCAATACAATATATAGATGTCATTGGAAAGTCCTAGAACCTTGGAGAAACTTCCCATGCACAGTTTCCCTTGGATTTGGATTATGTAACTTCATTTGTAAGTAACCATGCATATCTTTCAAATCTTGAACCAAACTAAAAATTCTACTTTTTCCAATGTTCTCAAAATGTTTTTTCCAATCAAAATGACCTATAATTTCATCCCATTTGGCCAAAATATGAAAAATCTCAATTTTAGGTCATTTTCCATTCATTAAATTCACCAATTTTGAAACCTTGAGCTATGAGCCTTTCCAATCTTTCATGGTCACTTTTCTAGATTCAAAATGTCATTTGGAGAAATTTTGATGTTGTGAAGTTTTCCATTTGAAGCTTCCTTGTATGAGTTTTGGGCATAGGCTTGAAATGACCTGTAATCCTCAGATGACCAAAATACCCTTTTCTTTCCAAGACCATAAGTAGAGTTACACAAATCATATGAAGGCATACCATACCTTTCTAGAAATCTAATACAATGAGGAACAACTCTCATGTTGGCCAGAAATCCATTTGAAATCTCCTTGAAGGTCAAACGTTGCTTGGAAGACAGACAACTTTCACAGACAAATTTCAGTGCCCTCAGATGACCTGTAACTTGCAAGAGCTATAACTTGAGTTCTATAAATCATCTTGATGACTTCCACCACTCAAATTAAAACTGTGAAGATACTCTACAGGTTTCATGTGGACCAAGAATCCATATGAAGCTTTCATCTTGAGTTACACTGCTTTGAAGTTTGACTTAAATCAGGGGATTTTACACTGAAACCCTAATTTAGTAACTCCTCTTCTCCTTGACTCCTCTTGATTTTTCTTTAGAACAACATCATATCCATATCCATATAGCAAATAATGAATCCCACATTCTTCAAATGCTCCTTGATGCCCTTCAAAACAAGTCTTTGACCTAGGATTGACCTAGTGTTGACCCAGACAAACCCTAGTTGACTGACTTCAACTGAGGCTCTTGTAATCATCCCAATGACTTGGTTCTTCTTCAAAATGATCATCTAGGCTCTTCATAACACCCATACACACCCCATGCTCTTGGCTCATAGCTCACACACCTCTGATGATCCCCAAACAACCTCAAGATAGGAGAGAACTCATTGATCAACCTGTCAACTTTTCAAAGCTCAAATTCTTCCCTGATGACCTGAGTAGTCTTGAATATGAGTGAAACCCTTGGATATACCTCTTGAGATAAGAATAACACTTGATCCCCTGATTAAGATAGCTTGCTTATGCTATGCAATGCAGATGAATACACTATGTACATGATGACAATGCAAATGACTATGCAATTGAAACATAAACCTAGGTTAGAAAAGGTTGGGAAAATTTTGGGGTGCAACAGAAAGATTACCGACTACCGGTTACTGCATAGAAAATAACGGTAACTAACCGAAAGAGAGACAAATGCTACTTGATACCAGTTACTAGGTAAAAAAAAATAAAGGCAAAAATCTCGGGAGGAAGTATTATCTTTTACCGATCATTGGGTAAAAACAAAGGATAGCCAACCAAAAGGGGTGAGAAATATTATCTGCTACCTGTCACTGGGTAGAAAAATAAAGGCAATATACTCAAAAGATGAAGAAACATTACTGGCTACTCGTCAATAGGTAGAAAAATAAAGGCAATAAACTCACAAGGAAAGATTACTGACTACCTATCACTGCGTAGGGTAAACAAAACTCGACTACTTGTCACTAGGTAGGAGAAAGAAAATAACGGTCGACTACCTGTAGTTGCACCCCAAAATTTGCCCAACCTTTTTCTTTAACTGGCTTTTGTTTCACTACATTCATATAGCATAGCATTGCATTTACATTGCATACCATCATCCATTCACAGGGGATCAAGAGGGTGTGCTCATCAAGAAAAGGTTATCCAAGTTCTAATCCTAATAAAGGGGTTATATTCAAGCTATTCAAGAGCTTATCACCACCAGAAAAGTCAAAGAGTTGTACGTGGTTCACCTCCTGTCTTAGGGCCATGAAAAAATCACCAGATGATTGTGAGTCCATGGATATAGGTGTGAAGCATTGTGGGAGCTCATAAGATGTCTTGAGAGTCATTATGGAGCTTATTCAAGGCATTATGCAAAGTGCAAGAGGCCACAACCAAAGTTGGTGCAACTAGGGTTTTCACCGGGTCAACCCTCAGTCAACTGTGAGTCTTGAGGAGATTAAGACTCAATTCCAAGCAACTATGATCATGGAATGTTGTGTTGAGACATTTCATATATCATCTCAAGATCAATTCATCAATATTCAAGAGTGTGACAAGTTATTGAGCTAGGGTTTCTAAGCTTGACAGTGTAAAATCCCGTATTTCAATGCCTAACTTCAAGACCACATAACTCAAGATAAAAGTTTCATCTCATCTTGATATCCACATGAGACTTGTATAGAATGTTCATACCTTTAATTTGAGTATTAGAAGTCATTCATTAGATTTCTAGAACTCAAGTTATGAGGCAGACAAGTTACAAGTCTTCAGATGAATCTGATTTTGGTACTTGAAAGTCAACCAAATTCCAGGACATTTTTGAGCTAGAAGGATGTTTCTACTCAACCCTTGGCCAACAAGAATGTTGTTCCTCATGATCTTAGCTTTCCATAGAGTACTAGAAGTCTTTCATTTGATTTCTAGAACTCAAGTTATGAGGGTTACAAGTCAGGGGTATTTTGGGAAAGTAAGATTACAAGTCATTTTCATTACAGATCAAGTTCACCACTTTGCATACCTCAAATGAAAATATTGCCAACTTGAAAGTTTCTCCAAATGGGATTATTTGGTCAATCAAACCTCAAGAGATCATTGATATGGCTTGGATAAGAAAATGTATGGAGAAAAATTCATGAAAGGAAGCTTGAAAAGGGCTAGTTTGGATCAAATACATTTTAAACCAATTCATATCATGTTGGTGCATTTTTTGAGTGCAAATAATGTTTTAAGAACATTGGAAAAGTTACGAATCAAATTTGAAGTCATTTGGTGTGCCAATTTCATGGTTTCTTCATCTTTAAGCAACATAATAGAAATCCACCATAGATTCATTTCCAAGGCACCAATCTCAACCACACATATCCTTTGCATCATAAGAAACCAGATGGGATAAAATTGCAAGAGGTTTAGCTTTGTTCTCACCAGTTCCATCAAGCTCCATAATGAAAAACTTGAATTTTGGATTGGACTCCTACATGCTTCTATTGGGCTTCAAAAGTATCCAAGCCCATTCTATATATTCTTATGATCATTTCCCAACTACCATAACTGATTTTAGAGGCAGTTACAACAGAAATATATGGAGAAAAAGTGGTGAAAAATTAATTTTCGAATTTGGAGTTTTGCACATTTTCAAGCAAGATTGAGCATTGTAGAAGCTTCTATGATGATTATGGAATGATTTTGGACACTTTTCGTGAAGCTTCAACAACATCTCAAGCCACCGTTGAAGCTCCAAACAAGGTTCTAATTTTTCATCCATGCTCTCTGTTTGGGTTGAATTTAGGCTCCATTTTCACATAATTATAACCCTTAGGATGTATAGAAGGCTCCATTTAAGGCCCTTCTAATCATGTTTCTTGGAACTTTAGAAAATCACACCTTAGATTGTAGTTTAAATATCTCTCTAGATAGTGGATAAAAATGAAAAAGAACATGATATTTGGAATCTCGGACGTGAGACGAAGAAAACGATATAAAAAAATTGGAGTTTTGATGAGTTGGAAATTTCTGTCACTGTTCATCCCGCCGGAGAAGATGACCGGGTCTTCTCCGGCCGCCACTGTTCCCACCACGCGCTAATACCTCCATTTGCCATTTTAAAATTGCCAGCCTCGTTTTAGACCGTCTGATCATGCTGATCGTGGACCAGGTCTTTGCATCGTGCGGCCAGCGGTGCATCCCGCGTGTGGCCCTCTCACACAGCCCCTTTTCTTTTAATGAAACACTGAGTTTCATGAGGAAACTCAGCTGGGCTCTTCAACAGCGCGCTATTCCCACCCCCTTCCGTTAGGCCCAAACCAAAATACGCATGAAAACGTTACTTAACGTACCCCCGGCCTGTTTCCAATTAATTAATAAATAAAGATGAGTTTAATACTCAGCTGGACCTTAACGTAGTGTTATCCCCACCCCCCGTTCGCAAGGCCCTTTAGCAAGTACACGTAGATAGTTACTCGTTACACCTCCTAGTTTCCCCTTTTAATTTCTTTTTTTTTTCTCTTTAGTTTTTTAATTGGATAGCTGTTAGGATTTAATTCAGAAAAAATACCAAATGTTCTCAAAAATTCTTGAAATAAATCCTGTAGATACTTTGATGTGTTTAGAATTTTTTCACATTTTTTAATTTCAGTTTTAGTGCATTTTCCAATTAATTGCATATTTTCCATTTCAATGTGTTTTTAATAGTTGAGAAATTACATGCTGTGCTTTATGATTTTATTTCTCTTTCAATAATTCATATTAGCCTCTGATTTTTTGTACGGTGAATGTTGACACATGAAATAATATTGTACTATTTTTGTTGCATGTTTTAGATTCCATTTGAATAGGTTTAGAAGCATATTTTTTGGGCCCTCCCCATGTGAATCCCCCAAAGGATACATCTTGGTTTAGCCTCTGGCTATTATACTTAGACTAATAGTTTGGACTTGAAACTTTAACCATAGACTCCTAACCCATTTAGGATCATTTATGAAATTTATCAAAATTTTATGACCTGATTTCCTATTTTTCCCCACATTTTACTTTCTGACCAAAGTTTGTGTGTTCATGATTGCACCTTCTCATAGTTTGGCCCAATAATTGAACTTTTAGCCAACTTTAAGCACCCAATCTTCCCATTGACTATTAGTACCTAGGTTGACACCCTTATAGGTTTATTTTCAAGCCATTAGGATACATTTAAGTTCCCTTAGGATGACTTCTTTTAGAGCTAAAGCATTTAAGGTTTCTTTAGAGCTTTTAGTGATGATTCTTTACCTTATGTGATTTCTTCCTTGTGCTTGGCCCTACCCTCTTTCTCCAAGTCTTGAAGAGGATCCCTCCTGGGAGATCCTAATCCTTCATTTGGTTGGATTTTATGCATTCCTCAGGAGGTTGAGCCTTGAATTGACATTCACTAGTATAGTACATTCCTTTGATCTGCACTATCTTTCTCCTTCAAGTCTTAATGAGGAGCCCTCCTGGGAGAGCCTAATCCTTCCTTTGGTTGGATTTTCTGCATTCCTTAGGAGGTTGAGCCTTGGATTGACATTCTTGGCATGGTATACTCCCTTGGTTTATATACTGTCATCCATCTCAAAGTCCTTTTCTTAGGATCCCTCTTGGGAGAGCCTAATCCTTCCCTTGGTTGGATTCTATGCATTCCTCAACAGGTTGAGCCTGAGATGGACATTCTGTGTTGATAAACTTTAAATTAGATACCTTAGATTGATATCTAGGACTAATACCCAGTCTTTTCTGTCCTATTGGCATAGGATCCCTCTTGGGAGAGCCTAATCCTTCCCTTGGTTGGATTTTGTGCATTCCTCAAGAGGTTGAACCCATGATGGACTCTGGTGTTGATACACCTCCAACCTGATGTAGCCTGGGATGACTTCCCTGTTGCTCATTTTGGTTTCTCTCCATTGTTTGAATTGCTTGATGCATTAGAATAGGTTCATATATAGAATATTTTAGGTTAGGATAGTTGCATGACTGCATTGAGAGGTTGAGTGGGTCTCCCTCTGCTTGCTTGCATTAGAAGTTGAGGCTCCCTCCTTCTGCTTGTACTGTTGCATCGCATCTGCATCCAGTTACTTTATGTTTCCCTTGCTTGACAGCTGTGTTTCTTTCCCCGTTTCTATAGTTAGCTGAACTACAGCTGCTCTGATTTCTCGTACCAAATGAGAATATGTAGGCATAAGATGCGATATCCTAGCGAGCACATTAACAAGTAACTTCTTTGTTCTCTCGCTGTCGTGCAATCGAGGCTTTCCCGCTAACGATTGATTTTCCCTTTCTCTTGCCCTAGCGCAATTGATACCAGACCGTAGTTCTAAGTCCCGTAGGTTCCCATACCTCTAAACCTGACATACTACGTCCGTTCTACCGCAAACAGGTAACGCCTAAGTCTCCAATGGTCGAGCAGCATACACCTAACTGCTACAATGCGTACGCTAGTATCGTCAACCTTTTCTCTCACCCATGTGTGATCGAGAACACCCCGTAACCCCCGTAGTTAGCCGAACTATGTTGACTCTGACTTTCCCATTGCACGAGGGAATACGTAGGCATATAGTGCGATGCTCTATCGAGTCAGTTTCTTTCCGTTTAGCTTTAGAAGCCGTAACTAGATCATTTTTTCACCCATAGACAAACCAACAAGCGTGGATCCCATCGAGTACGATGGACGTGAGGGGTGCTAATACCTTCCCCTTGCGTAACCGACTCCCGAACCCAGACAATGGTTGCGATGACCTTGTCTTATACCTTTTCGTCATGTTTTTCCGATCGTTTCCTTTCCCGTTCTGTGGGATAAATAACGAAAGGTGGCAACTTTTCTATTTTGCCGGCACCTTATTTTCGCGGTAGCGACAGCTGGCGACTCTACTGGGGACTTATAGCTGCTGGGGACTTTTCCCATCCCCTATGCTGGGACCGTTTCCCATCCCCTATGCGAGTCAATCCTAGCGCTTGTTTGTTTATCTCTTTGGGTTTTGTACATACCTGTTGTACCTTTAGCTTTATTTTCCCACATTTTATTTTCAGCATTATATTATATCATTATTGTGCTGTTGAGGGAGGGGACTGATTCTGATGAGTGAGAAGACAGACCCAGGCTTGAGAGAAAATATAGCATTAGAGTGGATTAATGGCGGACGTGCTTGCCTTGCTTGCATCAGTTCCCATGTAATCCACACTCAGACAAGGTTCTCTTTGATGACTTCCTATCGGTCCTTTGGACTCGAAGGGATTTTGGATCTGAGGATCGCCGACTCTGGGGATCGATCATTTGTGACTCAGCTAAGTGAGGCCTCTTCAGGGAGTGATGATGTCGAACCAGAAATGGTGAACGTATCATCATTTCGTGAAAGTCGGTGACGTTGAGGAACGCATAGGATTCCATGCCTGTGTCAATGGATTAGGTCCATACCTGTGAGTGGGACTGGGGTAATGCAGGAAACCTTTACCTTCAGACAACCTGGTTTTTCTTGACAGTATGAATCAGTATCATTGGTATCAGTGGGTCCTAATTATCAGAGCAGTGCTATGTCCTTGTCAAGGTAGTACTTTGATTTCTTCTCAGTCAACAAGCAGCAGCCTTGATCCCTTGTGTGTGCATTAGCATTTTGCATGTTTGCATCGTATTGCATTTGCATTTAATTTTGCATATCCATCCTCACCCAGAACCAGGGGGCTCACCCATCTTTTGCCTGCTCCATCAGTTGGTTTCCCGATATTCGTATTGGATTTGAATCAGCTTTAGGATCTTGAACTCAGAAGAGCAGAACTTGGTTGTCACCAGGGCAGAGTTCGAACTGTTGAAGGATAAGTTGAGTCAATTCATGGAAGCTGTGGCAGCTATGACTAGAGATGAGGCCAATGATCAGAGGATCCTGGTGGACAATGTTGCTCAAGCCCAGCCTGTGCAGATCCCTATCAGAGATAAAGATTCCTCTTCTCTTCATGACACCGATTATCAGAACTTCACTTTCCCTGTGCCAGATCCTCAGGAGGGTTGTTCCAAAGGTTGATGCTGACAGACTGCTGAGTTTATGAGAAGATATCGTCTGTTAGAGGAAAAACTTGATGCTCTGATGAGTCAGAATACTCTTGATTTGAATGCTTCGAGCTATGTGCTTAGTGCCGGGTCTTGTGTGCCTCTGAAATTCAAAATTCCGAATTTTGAGAGGTTCAAAGGGGGATAGTTGTCCGAAGCTACATTTGATAATGTTCTGCAGAAAAATGACTTCGTATTCGCCAATGATCAGCTTATGATTCACTGCTTATCAAGATAGTCTGAGTGGAGCATCGTTGAATTGGTATATGCAGTTGGAAAGCAGTTGCATCAGATCATGGTCAGATTTAGCCAATGCCTTCGTGAAGCAGTACGACTCACAACCTCGACATGGCTTCCTAGCCGCGGTGCAATTGCGAGAATTAGCTCAAGCGGACAATGAATCCTTCAGAGGTAATGTGCAGAGATGGAGAGAATGTCGCTGCTCGTGTTCAACCCCCGCTTCTGGATAGAGAGTTGGTTTGACATATTCCTGGGTACCTTGAAAGGCAATTACTTTGACAAGTTGATCAGGTGTAGAGCGTCGAACTTTGCTGATTTGGTGATAGCAAGAGAACATGTGGAGAGCGGAATCAAGAATGGAAGATTCGAGACATTGCCTTTACTTCAGTTTCTGAAAGTGAATCATGTTGTCAGTTCTCAGGAAGAAGGGGAGAGAGAAAGTGATGTCATCCCAGAATCTCCCGTGCCTCAGAGTCAGTGTTCAGATACTTCGAGTGTTCAAGAGCCAGCAATTTGTTAGGTCTGCATGTCAGATATCTGTTGCCCCGCCAGAGTCAACAGTTGTACCGTCCGTCAACCGCGTTAGCACGCCAGGCGTAGGCCGAGGAAACCAGATAGGCATTTTACTTAGCTACAGGTATCGTACAGTCAGTTGTTGCCGGATTTGATCAAGGGTGGATTAATTGTGCCAAAAGAAGTTATCCTGCGATTATCACCGTACCCGCCAGGATTTGATATCAACGCTCACTGTGAGTACCATGATGGGGTACATGGGCATTCAACTGAAGACTGTAAGGTGCTTCGAAGCCAGGTTCAGACTCTGTTGGATTCTAACAGGATTTCGATCATGCCTCAGGGTGTTCATATTAACGACCTTCCATCGTCCAGCCGAGTGGGTGTATCAGTTCAGGTTATGGAAGAATTCATCCGAGAGCATTTGTTCAGAAGAGTATCAAACTGAGACTCAGTTGAGGGTTGTTTCCTTGTGTAGCATTTGTTCATTACTTCATGTTGACCATCACCAGGCTTGTTGGTCGAGGGTCACTCTGTTTGTACCGAGTTACTCTTGTATGATGCATATTTGTTGTGGATGGTTATCCCTGTGCTTGAATCTTGGGTTCCTATTTGCCTTATTGCTATTTCCCTGGTTGCATTTATATGTGTTTGCATTCTGTATGATATTTGTGCATAACAGGTACCACAAAACCGTTGATCTTATCCCCTGTGCTAACAAGTTTGTTGCAGGATATCCGATCAGGAAGCTTACAGAAATCCCACAAGGCTATGGAACAGGTACGAGCAGAGCTGAATGAGATTCGAGGCCAGATGGGGTTGTTCATGAGGGACATGCAGATGCTCAGAGAAGGAAACCATCAGCTGAAGACCCCGGGTGGGGTTGATTGCAGAAGTGTTGAGGGAACGTACTCCGTAAAGAAGGTGATCAGGTACCCGAAGCTGCGGCAAAAGTTCTTGCTCCACTTGTGTCTGGGGAACCTGTAACCCAGGAAAGATAGGCCACCGAGACCCTCTGCACAGCTTGAAGCTCAAAACGTTTCCCGTCAGCGGCACGTCAGGTTTCTCAGGACAACCCTAGAAGATCTGGGTCAAAAGATGAAACTATCTGACAGAATCCTCGATCCAATCCCCTTTTGGATTATGACCAGTTGGTGCGACTTTTGCTCCAACTTTAGTTGGTCAGACCCCGGCTTATGGTTCCATTGACTGAGGAACTACCACTTGGCTGGGACCGTAAATGCCCATTGCGAATTCCATTCTGGATCACCGGGGCACGATATAACGAACTGTAAAGCTTTTAAGCATAGGGTTCAAGATTTGATTGATTCGAGAGCAATTGAATTTATGTCGGGCGGCATGAAGCATCAGGCAAATTTGTTCCCATTCCCTCACCTGAAGCTGAGAAAGATCAGGAGTATATCCTGCAGTCTTTGAGTCCAAATCACCTTGCCCGCAATTGCTGCCTGTCCCTGGATCAGGTCTAAGGATGAAAGCCCCCGAACAGAGAGAGTCCTCACTAGTTCAGACCCCGTCTCAGATGTTTCCGCCGTGTCAGAATCGACAACCTCTTGCCCGATTGCAGCAAAACTATCAGAGCCCGAATCAGAGTCGACCTTGAGCAACACCGCTTCTTCTGATCGAGTTTGAAGACTTCAAGGGTCGCTCACCCCCAGCAGCGAACCAGTGTGAAAGCCCAATTTCCCGAAGGCTGGCAATTTTCGTTTTGTTCTGTTATTTCTTTGCATTCGTAGTTGCTTTCCTGTCTATATGTAATTTTCGTTTGTAAAACTTGTTGTTTTTCAATTGATATTGATAAATGAAAATAAATATGCATGTTTTGAACTAATCCATTCGTGTTCACTCTATTGCTTTCTTTTATTTCAAACGCTTGTTTAAGTGGAATCTTGGGAGGATGACGAAATCCAATGATGCGTAAGCTTCTGATGCTATGTTTTTTGTATAAAAAACCTGTGATGATGTACAGGCATTGTTTCAAATCCCCAAACACCGGAGATATAAGGAAGATAATCCCTTGTTAACCCCTTTGAGCCTTGTAGTAGGAGTTTCTTTATGAAGATAGAAAACCCTCAATCTTAACCCGGGGCAGGGTAAGTGTCAGTTAATTTGACCAAGCGTTCAAATTACGAAAGGAGTGTCCGTTCAAGGATCAATCATACCGCTATAGGTCATACCTAAAAACCATGATGGCTAAACCTGGCCGATCAGGAGTGAAACATGTCACGTTATTCCCCAAAGATTCAGACAAGAGCCGGTGTCAAACGATTTGTTCAAAAAAAAAATAAGAGAAAAAAAGAATCGAAAGAAAAAGCCCGCAAAGTCAAACCTTGAAAGCAAGCGACTTAGGAAAAAATTAGGGCATCCCGCTGGACTTCAAAATCGAAGAAACTCAAAAGAGTTAGTCCAGGAAAAAGTTAGGGAACGAAAAAAATGAAAAGACGAAAAGGATATACGAAAGAAAAAATCCTCGAAAGAACGAAATCGCGTGGCTCTGGATGCCGAAAGACGAAAAGAGAGTGATTGTCAATTCGAAAAAGGGTGATCTCTTGAACTGTCACTCAACCTTTGAAAGGTGAACGCTAAGGTCGAATTAGCTAAACGTAGGATTGGAGAACATCACGGAGAATGGGTGGGTTAAACTGAATTTGAGCCTGTATCCTTTCTTTCTTAAACCGTGAACCCTGACCACGTTACAAACCTGAAAAAGTCCTGATTGAAATAGGTTTTGTTTCGAAAGCATACTTCGGTAAAGATCGCATCGGAACTGACTTCCAATAAAGGATTCCTCTTACAGTGTTGTATTAATGTTGACATGTTGATGAATGATTCATACACTTTAATGTCATAAATTTTTCCAAGTGAACAAATTCAAATTTCAAAACTGTCATTATGCATTGCCATTTGATAGTCTTTTATGCAGACCAACTTGTTTTACCAACGAGTAAGCGCTTGACAGCGGGAAAGTTTCCACAGTGGAAAGTCTTATCAGAATATAATGTAGAACGCCTGAATATTCCGGTGAACCGGGGCAAGTTATGTCAAACGATCACAGTATGGGAGTCAGCCATCCAGAAGTCATTTAATTTGAAGCAGTCGGGTCGAGATTCCGTGAATCTCTCGAGGACAATCAGAGGTATTCCTCACAGATTATCCAATCCGAGGCAAAGTCGTTTCAAGACAGGGGCAGGCCACCCTAAGAGCGCAGAAGCTAATTTCTTGCCCATGGGGGCAATTGAATGTGAAGCACCTCTTCGAGGTTCAAGATGCTGAGGCAGATCAGGGTGCATAGATTGCAGATTTCCTTCGAGGAACAATCCCCCACAGAGATCCCACAGGCTGGGACAATAGTTGAAAGCGAAGGAGTCATTCCTCTCCGTATCGGCAGAGTTTGTCGGAGAAGTCGTTATAGATTCTGGGGCAAGCTATCGTGAGTTTGTTTTGTGGCATGTTTTTCCAAGCAGGATGATTCCTTCTTCCCCAGCAGGTTCAGTTGTGTTTCCCCATGGAGTCTGAGCAGGGGGCTGTGAGCCTTGATGTGTCTCCCCTAAGCGGAGATAGATTCTCCCCCAATCGAATGTATCCTAGGAAGGATCATCATATCCCCAGCTGAGTCATGCACAAACAGGAAGTTTTCTCGTAGAAGACTATTTGCAAGTGCTCAGCTCTAGATAGCTCAAACTGAAGTCTTCGGCAAAGTTGTTTGGCCAAGATGATTCTTGTGTTCCTCAGAAAAGTTGTTCGCTTAAGATGATTCCTAAAATCCGTTTGTTCATAATGATTCTTGAAGTCCCCGGCGAAGTTGTGTGTTCAGGATGATTCCTGAATCCTAGAGCAGAGTTACTTGATAGTTCTTCTGAATCCCCAGCGAAGTCGGTCTCACCTTTCCAGCATTTATTTTGCTGGAGTAATTCTGTGATACCCGATTATCCCCAACGGAGTTGGCTTCACCTTGCCAGCATTTATTTTGCTGGAATGGTCCTTCTGTGTACAACTTTTCTCCGGCAGCCCGAGCCTGCATTTGCATCTTTGCATATATCATCATATTTGCATTTCATCCTCAAACGCGTAGCATTTCCACCGTGTGGAGCATTACGCCATATTCAAACATATGCATGTGCATACGAAGCATAAGCCAGTTTTGTTACCCAGCCTTCCGTGGCAACGTGAATCACCCTGCACTCGATACAGGGGCATTTATCCAGCAGCTTTGTTCAGAAAGCTCATCAGCTTACTTTCTCTCGGGTTTCAGATCATACGACAGTTATGTTTTGTTCAGCAGTCCTCTGATGATGACATCCCCGAGCAGAGTTCCTTTGTCCATCAGTCCTCTGATGTCGACCGATTCTCTTACCGTTAATCTCTATTAATAATGTGTATCTCCAAGCAGATTCTCTTTCCGTTAATCTCTATTAACGATGTGTCTCCCAATCAAGGCTTCTTACCGTTTAGTTATAGACGACGTGAGCGGTGAATATGGTCATCTGTGTTTGATCAACATTCACTGATTTGGATTTGGGATATGGTTTTCTCTCCGTCTATCCCTGGACGATGCGAGATTTCAAGACGAACTTTAGATATGGTTTACTCTCCGTCTATCCTTAGACGATGTGAGTGGCGGATATGGTTTTCTTTCAGATTATTGGATGAGATGTTGTTCTAAGAAGGTTTTCGTGCCGTCAATTCCTATTGATACCATGGCTCTCTGAAGAATGTTTAATTTCCTTGTTGTCGATTCCCATTGACGATGTGGCTATTTGAAGATGGTTCTCTGTCTGTCAATTCCTATTGACGATTTGGCCCTTTAAATATATTTCCTTACCATCAATTCTTATAGACAAAAGAATTCAGAAGTTTGCTGAATAATTGCGAAGTTCGTTGACGTAATCATTGATTTGATCTTTCTTTCTGTCGACGATGTGGCTCTTCAGACAAGATCTTTCTTCCCGTCTTTCTTTAGACGATGTGAGTATTGGAGTCTTTCTGTCTTTCGTTAGACGATGTGAGTATCAGATTCGTTCATGTTTACCCTCAGATGATGTGAGCATGGTGGCTTTCTTTCTGCCTATCCTTAGACGATGTGAACGTATGGTGTCTTCCCGTCTTTCCTTGGACGATGTGAGTATTGTTTCATTCTGACAAAGTGAAAGGGATCAAGTGCATATTGATCCTGTTTTCAGCAGTGACTTTCCGTCTACTTTTAGACTACGTGAGTGGTGTCTCTTTCTGACGAAGGGAAAGGATCAAATGCATGTTGATCCGGCCTGCGGGTTCAATGTCTATGGCGTTACACAGATGACTGGTGGTAAGGTTAGGTGTTCTGTATCGGATGAGTAGTCAGTGTTGCCGTGCAACTTCCATTTCAGATTTCAAAGATTGTCCTACCAATCCGAGTATCGTTTACTTGTGAGGTTGGCAAACTTCCGGTTACCGTGAAACCGATTCCCCAGCAAGTTACCGTGCAATTGCCTCTTCAGATTTCGAAGATGTTCCTACCAATCAGAGTATCGTTTACCTGTGCGGTTGGCAAATCACCTGTTACCGTGTAACCCCCAGTGATCCCTCGATGGCTCGAGGACGTAAATGATCATCCTGACGGAGATCTGGCGTTAATCATCCACCAGTGAGTTGTCGTGCAACTATCAATATCAGCTATCTTTCACCAGTTACCGTGTAACCGGTGATCCCTTGATGATTTGGGGACACAGTGATATCAGATACGTCAGATCAGTAACTCTCCAGCAAGTTGTCGTGCAACTGTTATTTCCATTTCCCGAAGATTATCTTTCCCTAATCAGAGTTGCAGTTTATTTCTGCAGGTTGGAAAATTTCCGGGTTCTTTGGTATTCAACTGTCTTCTACCTTTGAATGTTTGAGAGCCGTTTGCTTCTCACCCATTCAGGTTCAAGCCGTTTTATTAGGGGTAGCTGTTGCACCCAAAAATTTGCCCAACCTTTTTCTTTAACTGGCTTTTGTTTCAATGCATCCATATAGCATATCATTGCATATACATTGCATACCATCATCCATTCACAGGGGATCAAGAGGGGTGTGCTCATCAATAAAAGTTTATCCAAGTTCTAATCCTAATCAAGGGTTATATTCAAGCTATTCAAGAGCTTATCACCATCAGAAAAGTTAAAGAGTTGTATGTGGTTCACCTCCTGTCTTAGGGGCCATGAAAAAATCACCAGATGATTGTGAGTCCATGGATATGGGTGTGAAGCATTGTGGGAGCTCATAAGAGGTCTTTAGAGTCATTATGGAGCTTATTCAAGGCATTATGCATAGTGCAAGAGGCCACAACCAAAGTTGGTGCAACTAGGATTTTCACCGGGTCAACCCTCAGTCAACTGTGAGTCTTGAGGAGATTAAGACTCAATTCCAAGCAACTATGATCATGCAATGTTGTGTTGAGACATTTCATATATCATTTTAAGATCAATTCATCAATATTCAAGAGTGTGACAAGTTATTGAGCTAGGGTTTCTAAGCTTGACAGTGTAAAATCCCCTATTTCAATGCCTAACTTCAAGACCACATAACTTAAGATACAAGTTTCATCCCATCTTGATATCCATATGAGACTTGTATAGAATGTTCATACCTTTAATTTGAGTATTAGAAGTCATTCATTGGATTTCTAGAACTCAAGTTATGAGGCAGACAAGTTACAGGTCTTTAGATGAATCTGATTTTGGTACTTGAAAGTCAACCAAATTTCAGGACATTTTTGAGCTAGAAGGATGTTTCTCCTTAACCCTTAGCCAACATGAATGTTGTTCCTCGTGATCTTAGCTGTCCATAGAGTACTAGAAGTCTTTCATCTGATTTTAAAACTCAAGTTATGAGGGTTACAAGTCAGGGGTATTTTGGGAAAGTAAGATTACAGGTCATTTTCATTACAGGTCAAGTTCACCAC
>CAWUDS030004439.1:1286278-1332752 GCA_963859935.3 Lathyrus sativus | reverse complement strand
TTCAATCGGAGTTGACAGACCATGAGATTTGTATTCTTCTTCTCTCTTCTCTTTGTACTCTCCATTTGTTGGGGTTTCGTATGTAAGTTTGTCTTGATTGTATGTATATTTATGGATCTTTATATAAAATCTCTTTCTATAACTCTTGATCGATGGTTATCTTGATTTTTTACTTAACGGGTTAGGATTTCTATAGAAATATACAGTTCGAACTCGATCTTAGATGAAGATCTGTTAGATTCTAAACTCTAGACATATATTTAGGTCTAATATTCACGTGGGTATCGATTCTTAATACTCCGTGTTGTCGATTTGCGTGAGACATCACCGATGAGACGATGCAATTGATCTCTCGACTTTGCATTAGACATAACCTCTGTTGTGAGCGATACGTGATGATATTGACGAGCGATTTAGGTTGCTTGCATTTGATCCATATATTTTTTAGTACATGATGGGTGGAACAAAATACAACCCCTGACGATTTTTCTCATTTTTTAAGAATGTATTTATTTTCTTGTTTTATGTTTTTCCTTTTGCATTTTTATCCCAAACCATTCAAACCCAAGCTTAGAGACGTGGAGATTGTCGAATGGCATTCTTTCCCTCGCACCAATCCCTGTGGAGACGATAAAACTGGGTACTTAATATTTTTTCTTGCTGCTTTACTGCTTCAACAAAATGGCGCCGTTTCCAGGGATTGGTTTTGATATTGAATCTCCTTGCAATAATTTCTATGTTTTAAAGCTTTGTATATACATGTTTATAGTTGTTTTCCATAAGTGATTATATATATGTGTTTTCTATCATTTTTATGGGTTTGTGAATATTTTTGTTTTTGGTTTACGTTTGCTCAAGTGTTGTGCAAGTTTATTTGGTAGTAGCTGGTGAACCAAGTAACATAGAGGAGCATATGCATAAATAAAGGCGTCGAGCTTATGACGTGAAACAAGCGCTTGTTGGGAGGCAACCCAACGGTTTTTGAGTTTGTATAGTTTTATATTTAGTAGTATAATTAATATAAAGTGATAATGTATGGACCACATGTGAGAAAGAACTTGAAAATCAAAGTTTTCCTACCCGAGCATAGCGCGCGCATAGGGCGCTTAGCGCGCCTTGTGTTGCAAAGATAAATCTCTCATTTTCCATCCACTTTCACCAATTTTGATATTTGTGTTTTGTTATGCTTAGTTCAATTTGGTTAGGTTGTTATAATAATGTTTGTGTTCACTCTCAAGTTTGTTTTTGATTAGCTTGAGGATGCATTTTGTGATTTTCCAAGTTTGATCGTTTCAACTTGTGAATGTATGGTTTTGATATTGTTTGAAGTTGGTACTTTGCAAGGTACTCGTTTGTCGCTTTCTAGAACATAGCATGATTATGAGACTTTTCATTTGTACAATTTTCATGTCATTCATTCTTTTGCCGTACTCGTTCAGTTTTGAATCACTTTAGAACAAAACCTTTTTGTGAGAAGCTTTTCATTGTTTATTAAATACAAGAGACCAACATTCTTGTTTAACTCGGTTTTATTATGTTTAATCTTGTATTTGTGTTAATTTGTATGATAACACTAAAATGATCAAGACATATTGTTCGATTTTGAGCATACCCACTTGACCAAATAGTCAATCTACCTTGTGAGTGAGTGAGAATTTGCTTACCTCCTTTGAGCCTTTGTTAGAATCCATGTTGTTGTTAAATTCATTTTTGTATGGATTCTAATATTTTTTCTTGAACTATAACCATGAATTATTATTTGAGTTTTTTTACCCTTGTCTAATAAGTTTGGAAGCATTCATGTCACTATGTGTGGTTGTATTCAAGTTGGAGAGAAGAGGTTGGTTGCTAAGAGGTTGAGAAAAAGAAAGAAAAGAAAAAAATGAAAAATAAAAATAAAAAAGGAAAAGAATTGAAAAAAAGAAAAAAAAATAGA
The DNA here is from genome assembly GCA_963859935.3 of Lathyrus sativus. Classification (NCBI taxonomy): domain Eukaryota; kingdom Viridiplantae; phylum Streptophyta; class Magnoliopsida; order Fabales; family Fabaceae; genus Lathyrus; species Lathyrus sativus. The sequence continues at coordinate 1,330,816 of CAWUDS030004439.1, read as the reverse complement.
ATAATGTTATGCTAATAATTTGTGTGGAATGGTGTAACAATTTGGAAAAGAGAAAAAGGTGATTGGAATTTGTGAGTGCTTGAGATTATGAGAAATGATCACTCTCATTTGATTAGGCAAGTTTTTGTTTCTTTTACCTTGAGAAAAACAATTGTTTGTTACCCAAGCCACATTACAACCCTTAAAGCCCTTGTGATTTTTATTTTTATACTGTTCAATATGAGTTTTTTCTTGATGAATACATAATTTAACTTGTTGTTAGCATGATTGTTGGGTGAGGGTTACACCTCTAATGTTTTTTTATTCATCTACCGATGAAGTGTGTGTTAGGTGTGATTCATTTTTGAACATTGTATTTTTCTTAGAATTTTTGACATGTGTTTTGTATTTAGGAGTTGTTTCGTTTTCATGTTATCTTTGTGGTTTAGTGGTATGTTTTGCTTTGCATGTACGTTTTTATGTTGAACCATGCATTTGTTTTTGTTTTTCACAACTTGTTGAATCACAATTGCTTGATTATTACTTTTGTTTCTTTGAGTTGATCGATTCTTGTTTGAGGATAAACAAGTTTAAGTTGGGGAGATTTGATAAGTGCTAAACTGTACTGATATTGAGTACAAATAATTGGCACTTATTGGTTTAATTCAACCAATAAACCTCAACTTTTGTGCATATGTTGTATAGTTTATGTTATAATGTATATATTGCGTATCATGTAAATATCATTGAGTTTAATTGTTTTTCTCTCATTTTTGTAGGTATACAAGCAATGATATTTTGTCGTTATCTTATAGATTATTGAATAAACTTTCCAACGCTTCCGACCGCATGTAAAATGGAGTTCGGTTTAAAAGTTATGGTCGAAACAAGTGCTGGTCTACTATCATGTTTGCTGTGCGAACTGGAGGCGAGCAAACTCGCCAAGAGTTTGCACTACGAACTCAAGGCGAATAAAAATTGCCCGGAAGCATGGAAAACACTGTTTTGGCAGTAACTAAGATGGCATATGTTCGTTGGGTGAACGGGAGTTCGCAGTGCAAACACGGGAACCCATTTTTGCCTATTTAAGTCACTTTTCAGCATTTTTTAGGTTATGTTGTTGGGAACTTTTTACCCCAACTTCATCAAAAACATTCTTGAGTAGATTTAGCTTAGAAACAATATTAGAGTATGCATCTGTTAGAGCACAGATTGGTGTTTATTTATATCTCTATGTTTTGATGATAACTCTAATGAAATTTTGTATTAAGAAAATATATACTCTAATTTTGTTCAAGTGTTTTTGTTTCAGATATTAAAATAAATATTCTTATGGAAGCAAAAATGCATCTGAACAGTATTCTACGCAAAGCTCTGAAGTATCAGAAGCAAGTCATCAGAAGACTCTGAAGTAGAAGCTGCAGAAGACTCTGAAGCGTAGTTGAAGAATTTGTATGAAGAGTTTCAAGCATTGTTTCAAGAAGACTCTGAAGTACTTTACGCTGCAAGTACAGAGGCTTTGTTATTCAAACTCTGCTCTGATTGATATTCACGCTGAAGCACTTTGGCTGCAAAAACTCTGATAACATCAAGCTCTGATGTTGATAACTTTGAGACAGAAGCATTGTTGAAGAAAATATTATTCAAAGATATATCCATTGGCATATTCCAAATGACTCTTTCCTTATTCATGTATGGCACAAGAAATCAGACAAAAGGGATTTATCTAAACATTCCTCTTCTAGGAAAGCTAGAGTCAATAGAAGACAAAAGGCTACAGCTACTTAGCAGTGCACGGTCTTCAAGCATTTGGACTTTCAGCTCTATATAAGGATGTCTTCAACAACATTTCATAGTTGACGAAATTAACGAATTACTAAGAAATCAAATCAAAACTACTCTCAAGCTCTCATACAATTTTATTTCATAAGCTGAATAGTTTTATTCGTTCTTAAACTAAGTGTAAAAATCACAGTTGTGATAAAGCTTTTTAGAAGCAACTTAAACACTTGTTAGTTTACATTAATTTGTAAAAGGTTCCTTAAGAAGACCAAGTTGTGGTCAGATTTTCTTGAGAAGACTAAGACAGTTGTTCTTAGTGGTTGACACTGTAATCTATTTGAATATAGTGGATTAAGTCCTTGTGGAGAAAGGCAAATCACCTTGATAGGGTGGACTGGATTAGTTGAGTTCAACGAACCAGGATAAAAATATTGTGTTGTTTTTATTGCCAAAATTTTTCTAAACCCTTATTCAAGCCCCCCTTCTAAGTATTTTTCTCACCTTCAGCATCTTGACGATCCGGAGTCGAATCCACTTCAATCGGAATTGACAGACCGTGAGATTTGTGTTCTTCTTGTCTCTTCTCTTTGTACTCTCTATTTGTTGGGGTTTTATATGTAAGTTTATCTTGATTGTATGTATATTTATGGATCTTTGTATAAAATCTCTTTTACAACTCTTTATCGATGGTTATCTTGATTTTTTACTTAATGGGTTAGGATTTCTATAGACATATACAGTTCGAACTCGATTTAAGATGAACATCTGTTAGATTCTAAACTCTAGACATAAATTTAGGACTAATATTCATGTGGGTATCAACTTTTAATTCTCCGTGTTGTCGAGTTGCACGAGACATCACTGATGATACGATACAGTTGATCTTTCGACTTTGCGTTAGACATAACCTCTGTTGTGAGCCATACGTGATGATATTGATGAGCGATTTAGGTCGCGTGCATTTGATCCATATATTTTTTAGTACATGATGGATGGAATGAAATACAACTCCTGACGAGTTTTCTCATTTCTTAAGAATGTATTTATTTTATTGTTTTATGTTTTTTCTTTGCGTTTTTATCCCAAACCATTCAAACCCAATCTTAGAGACATGGAGATTGTCGAATGACATTCTTTCCCTCGCACCGATCCCTGTGGAGACGACAAAACTGGGTACTTAATATTTTTTCTTGTTGCTTTACCACTCCAACAAAAAGGCAGAAAGATTTCTTGTAAAAGGAAAACATGACTTAGCTGGGGAATACTCTGGATATTTTGTTACATAAGGTAGAATACGTTTGTAAAAGAGAAAAGAAAATAAATCTCCTTCTGAAAAAGGCGAGGAGGACTCCTAAACAAAAGGTTAGGAGGAAATATAATCTCTCATACAAAAGGTAAGGAGATATTCTCAACAAAATGGATAAGAAAAAAACATGTGGAACATCACTCCACTGATGATTTAACTACTCTTACAAAAGGTAATGAGAGTTCCTGGATAAAAGGTTAGGAGGAATATACGTTTCCTTCTACAAAAGGTAGAGAGAAGCCCTAAACAAAAGGTTAGGAGAAAATAAAATCTCTCATACAAAAGGTAAGGAGATATTCTCAACAAAAGGTTAAGAAAAAAACGTATGGAATATCACTCCACTGATGATTCAATTTCTCGTACAAAATGTAACAAGAACTCCTGAACAAAAGGTTAGGAGGAAATGTTTTCCTCTACAAAAGGTAGAGAGGACTTACAAAAGGTAAATTGAAGAGATCTTGTGCAAAAGGCATGAAAGGACTTACAAAAGGCATGTTGAGGGCAATAAACCCCCCCCCCCCCCCCCCATGCAAAAGGCAGAGGAAACTTGCATAGGGTATCAGAACGTCATTTAACCTCACAGCCATATCATCGGAGATGACACTCTCTGAGTATGGCGACCATTCAATTTTTGGCCACACAGGCGCCAAGCGTCCAAACAGATCATGACGGTAATAAATTATACCCCTACAAAATTCTTTCGTGTGCGAAAGGTAGCAAAAAATGCTAGAAAAGGAAAGAGAAAGAATAAGATTTCACACAAAAGGTAATGAAATCCCTTACAAAAGGTAAGGTCACCCCTATGCAAAAGGCAAGGAGGAGATACTTCGTACGAGAGGACTTACAAAAGGTAAGTGAATGCATAAAATACTCTGAAAGAATCCTGAAAGGATGTCCATAGGAATTTCACATCTTCGAGGATGACTGGCTAAGCGCATATGTAATGATGCAGAAATGTATGCAAAATGTTAGGGATATAAGGATATAAGGTTTATGGGTGATGATTTATGGCAAGTAATTGGGATTTTGTTTGGGGTGTCAAGCTTAACTTCCCGACATCCTCTTATAAGGTTCGGATCATTTCTAGATGGTTTTAACAGACAAGCGGTGCTGATTGGTTATATTTCCCCTGACTTGGTCGAGTCCAAGTGGATTTTGTGTTTTGACGATGTTTTGTGTACCAGTGTGTCTATTAGAGATCGTGGTTATCCTTCATACACCTTAGCTGGAGAGCAACTTTATACTTTCTTTTGTTATTATTATTGTTATTCTATAATTCTCAATGCAATGTTTATTAAGAATGAAAATTCCATTTTTGCAAACAAACAGTAAAAGTAAAATGTGGAGCACGATTTGATGAAAGATATTTTATTGATGATGAAGTGACCCATAAATGGGTAATTTACACGAGGATACAATTTCTAAAAGAGGTAATTGAAAAAATAAAATAAAAGGTACAATGGCAATGAGAAAAACTCGAATTTCCACAGAGTTCCAATTCTGCTATGATACCTATGGCCTCGAAGATTTTTGTACACTACTTTTGAGGAAGGTGATTAGATTGATCTTTTCCATTTAGGGTTCCCTCGATTCTAGTGATGAGCTCATAGATTCTCCACAGACCGCAGCCTTTTACCTTTTAAGATCCCTAACTTTTGCCTAGACCGCCCTTTCGGGTTTCAGTCTACCGGGATACCCTTTTTTTTGCCTAAGTTGACACTAAGGGGTTTTAACCCTAACTTTCGCTTGGACTTTTTCTTTTTGTTGTCCACTGGGTTTATTTTCTAGCGTAGTATTTTTTGACTGCGTCTGCATTCATATGGGATGACAGATCTTCACCGTCCATGTTTGATAATATCAAGGCTCCTCTAGAGAAAACCTTTTTCACATCATATGGACCTTCATAGTTAGGTGTCCATTTTCCCCTTAGGTCTGTGTGGATTGGCAAAATCTTTCTCAATACTAAGTCTCCCACTTCGAAGTTTCGAGGACGAACTTTCTTGTCAAACGCCCTTTTCAACCGCTTTTGGCATAGCTGGCCATGACAAATGGATGCCATGCGTTTTTCATTGATAATATTTAGCTGATCAAGTCTTGCTTGGACCCATTCTGCTTCCTTGAGCTTGACATCATTCAAAATCCTCAGGGAGGGAATATCCACCTCAATGGGGAGTACCGCATCCATGCCGTATACAAGAGAAAATATGGTTGTGCGGTAGCCATGCAAAGCAAATGGTAGCATTTCGTGCCAATCTTTGTATGTCTTCACCATTTTCTGAACAATCTTCTTGATGTTCTTGTTTGCTGCCTCAACAATGCCATTCATCTTCGGATGATATGGCGATGAGTTGTGATGCTCGATCTTGAAATTTTCACACAATTCTTTCATCATCTTGTTATTGAGGTTTGAGCCATTGTCAGTAATTATTTTATTTGGAACCCCATAACGACAGATGATTTCTTTCTTGATAAAGCGAGCGACCACTTTTTTGGTGACATTGGCATAAGATGTGGCTTCCACCCATTTAGTGAAATAGTTAATGGCTACCAAGATGAAACGATGACCATTTGAAGCAGTTGGCTCAATGCGTCCAATCACATCTATGCCCCACATGGCGAAAGGCCAAGGCGATGTTAAGACATTCAAAGGAACTGGTAGTACATGTATTTTATCTGCATAGATTTGACACTTGTGGCATGTTTGCACATGACGATAGTAATCTGTTTCCATCGTCATCCAATAATAGCCAACCCTCAAGATTCTCTTAACCATCGTGTGTCCACTGGCATGTGTACCAAAATATCCTTTATGGATTTCATTTATGATTCGGCTTGCTTCGTGTCTATCCATGCATCTGAGCAAGACTGAGTCATAGTTCTGCTTGTAAAGCACGTCTCCGCTTAAGAAGAATTTGGCTGTGAGCCTTCTCAAGTACTTCTTATCTGTGATGGAAATGTTTTCTGGATACTCTTGATTTTATAGATACTTTTTGATATCATAGAACCAGGGTTTATCATCAATTTCTATCTGTTGCACCCCAAATTTTGACCCCTTAGATCTTCATCATCAGTTTAGGATCATATTCATTTGTTTATCTAACCATAACCTATTTCAAGTTTGTCTTTGTTAAGATACAGGTGAATTAGGGTTCTGTACAGTCAGGAATTGAGGTTTCGATGGTTTAATCAGTCAATGTATTGGATTTATTCTCCATGAAACAATTATCTACACCATCAATAATACTACATTGGGTCAAGTATGAGTCCAATTTGAGTTTGTCACCCAAAGATCAAGAACAGTGCAATCCAGGACACCCGATTAGGGTTTCTATTCAGGAAAAGTCAACTGTAGTTTGAATTTTGATTTAAAATGTGTTCCAATGATGGAGTTATGGTCCATGAAGCTCATATGGATTAGGGAAGTCCACTAAAGAAGTTTCAAGGCCTCAGAAGACCCACAACACCAACAGTCGATTCAGAGGTTTTCGATCGTTCGGTTCGTCTGACTGAAGAGTCAATCCATTGACCAACAGGGTTTTAACCCAAAATTGAAGCCAAATATGTTCCCAACATCATTTAATATCTAATCATGAAGTTTTGTGACCAATTGGTCAAGAATTGAGAAGTAATCGAAAAGTTGGGGAATTAAGGTTTTGAAAAGGGCAAAGCCATAACTCCTTAACCACACAAGGGTTTTTGACCTAGTTTCAAGAGGAATGAGTTCCTAAAATAAACATAAATATTTTATTACCTAATTTTGGATTTCTAAAAAGTACAAGTGTGTTCCATAAATCTTTCTGGTTAGAGAGAACCGAGGTCCACAAGTTGGCAAAAACTCGCATTGGCAAAACCAGGTCAGCATGAGTTTTTTGATTCCAAAACCTCTCCAAATCGATGATAATCAAAGATTAAGCCTAATTTATGATGTTTATATTGATAATGAACATTTTTACATCAATTCCCATGAAAATGGCACAAATATCAAAGGAAATCATTATTTAATGCAAGTTGCAAAAAGTGAATAGTGAAGAAAGAGAAAAAAGGTGGCTACCCTTGTCAAATCATCAACTTTAATTCAATATGTCACCTCCTATCCTATCAATCATGATGAAAAAAATCTATGGGGCATGGAGAATATCTTAGTAGAGTGGCTTAAAGACAAAGATGAAGATTGGGAAAGGTTCAAAAGGTTGCCGGTATGTTATTTTTTTAGTTTTGAATTCCAGAACTGGTCAATTCCCATTGGAAAACTCAAAGATTTTCATGATGGAAGGTTAAAATTGGCAATTTGCTTCACTTTTACCCATACCTTGATCCAAGGCTTTTGGATATAAATAGAACTCACTTCCTACATCATAAACACACAAGTTTCATGCTAGAAACCAGCTAGAACTCCATTCCTTACACAATCACAAGTTCTTGCAAAATTTCATTGAGTTTCCAAAATCCCTCAAAATCTACTTTTGCAAAACACCTTTCAAAACCATTTCCAAACTTCTTCCAACTCAAGAAACACTTCAAACACATCAAATATAATGTATTGAAGCTATCAAAATCACTTCCATATTTATGTAACAAGGTTCTAGTGAGTTGATCTTTGAAATCTTTGGATTTTGGAGATTTTCCTTCATTTACAAGGCATTTCGTCCACTAGCTTGCTTGGAGGTTATTTGGAGCATCTATTCATCATCCTAGGAACATTTGAATATCTTGGAAGAGCTTTCAAGATCTCTGGTTTTCTTATTGCTTAATCTTTCTTCAAGAGGTAAACCTAAAACTCATAAATGTGAACTTTCCATTTGCATTTCACATGCTACCATGACTATTTTTAGGGTTTTTACCATGATGTTCTTAAACTTTTTCAACTTGTAACTTGATTTTTCTTATGATATTGATCTTGTATTATTTATAAATGTCTGTTAACATGTTTAAATAATCAAATTTGTTTGATTCATTGTCTTACCGTGTGCATTTTATTCTTTTTATCATTTAGATTTTTATGTTTTGTTCACAAACTTAAAAACCACATAACGTCTCCATTTTAAATCATTTTTAAGTGGTTCTTTTTGCAAAATTCCTGTGTTGTAACATATTTCTATATAATGTTTAAAGAATTCTGAAAATCATATTTTAGAAACACTTTGCATTATGAGCAAGTTATAACCCATTTTAGATTTTTCACCTTCCTATCTTTCCTTCTTTATTTCAAACATTTGGATTTCATTCTCTTTGAGTTTTTAATTTGAGATTATGAACGTGGATGGTTAGATTCCTTGGGAATTTAAGTTTGAATTTCAACTTTGCTTGTACACATTTAGGTGGTTCACGTTTAAAAACTTTTGATTATCCCCATGAGGTTTTGAGCCTTTTGTTTACATTGTTGTGACATTGATGGTTTACATATGATATCCTTTACCTTTACCCCTTTATCCTAACCTTAGGATTGGAGTCACCGTGCTCTATTTAGCGTCCCGCCGTGGACATTCTTTACCTTTTATCCTAACCTTAGGATTGGAGTCGCCGTGCTCTATTTAGCGTCCCGCCGTGGACATTCTTTACCCTTTATCCTAACCTTAGGATTGGAGTCGCCGTGCTCTATTAAGCGTCCCGCCGTGGACATTATTTACCACAACAATCTCAACGTAGATTCAGGAGTCGCCGCACTCCATGTAAGTACTTCCCTATGAATGCTTACATCCCCTTGGAACCTTCACCACAGTCAAGAGTTCCTCCCCCCACCAGGGGAACTATGAACACTCTGATTTCTCGATGAGAATATGTAGGCACAAGATGCGACGTCTTGGTGAGCCCACTAACCAACTTCACACTTTTCCAATTAACCCATTAACTCACTAATAACTAACTTCCTGTTAACATTTACAACTTAGAATTGGAGTCGCCGTGCTCTATTTTAGCTGTCCCGCTGTGGACATTCCCTTCTTTGCTAACTTAACTTTAGTTTAGAGTCGCCGCACTCTATGTAAGTGTATCGCCGCAGACATTTACTTTCCCTTTGGAACCTTGACCACAGTCAAGAGTTCCTTCTCCCTAACCAGGGGAACTACGGTTGCTCTGATTCCATTCCCGTCAGGATACGTAGGCACGAGATGCGATGTCTTCGCGAACATACTTTATACCTTTAAACCCTTAGCACATTTACTTTAGCAAGCAAACTTTAGCAAAACACAAATATTAACAAGAGGTTCCTGTAGAGTACTACAGATCTTTAGGATGTGAAATACCTACCCTAGGCATAACCAACCCCCGAACCTTTAGATCTCTCTTTGCTTAACTTTAAGCCTTGCCTTTTGCTTTGCATTTTTAAAGGTTTTTCTTTCTTTAAACCTTTCCTTTTTGGATAAATCAAAGTCCGGTTGTGAATTTAAGAATTAAGATTCAAGTTAGTCAATAGCTTGGTATCACGATTCGCACCGCAACACTATCCCAGTTGCCAGACAATAGGTGGACTCATCAAGATATTCAATGCAGATAGCAGATGCCTCATTTTTCCATTCAACTTTGAACATGGATGATAGCGTGGCGAGAGCGTCTGCCAATTGGTTGCTTTCTCTGGGAATGTGGTTGAAAGTAATCTCATCAAAGTATGGGATTAGCTTCAAAACATGATCTCGATATGGAACTAGTTTGCTATCACGTGCTTCCCAGTCACCTTTGACTTGAATGATGACTAAAGCAGAATCCCCATACACTTCTAGAATCTTGATTCTGTGATTGATAGCGGCTTCAATTTCGAAGATACATGCTTCATACTCAACCATGTTGTTGGTGCATTCGAAACATAATCTCACGGTGAATGGGATATGAAAATCAGTAGGAGATGTGATCATTACCCCTATGCCATTGCCTTGGGCATTTGCGCCACCATCGAACACGAGCGTCCATCGCGATTCTGGTTCGGGTCAGTCATCTGGGCCTAATGTTCCATAGTGTTGTACCCAAAAATTTGACCAACCTTTTCTTTCTAACCTGACTTATATTTCATTTCATTTAGCATTTTACATTTGTATATCATTAGTTCTTAACAGGGGATCAAGAGGTTGTTTTTGTAATTCAAGAGAGAATATTTCTTGTTCAAGCTCAAGCAAGGGTATTTGTCCAAGCCATCAAGGGTTCACCATCATCAGAGTTGAGTTTCATAGCTCCTTGAAAGGAGAGGGTTAGTGTTTGGGTGTCACCTCCTATCTTGAGGATGAGTAGAGGTTCATGAGGTTGCCTATTTGGACGAGACATGATTCAAAAACTCAATGTGCATATTGAGGGTTCTTTATGGAGTGTGTATGGTCATTCAAGTCATCTGCAAGAGCCTTAGTCAGTGGATATGGAATTAGGGTTTCATCTGATCAACCCAAAGTCAACTGTGGACTTGAGAGGGTTCATGACTTGGTTCTAAGTTAAGAAAAACATGAGAAGTCATCATGAATAATCTCTAATGTTATGTTGAGATCAAATCAAGAAGATTCAAGAGTTCAAGAAGTTACTAAATTAGGGTTTCAGATGAGTTCAAGTGTAAAATCCCCTCTTTTGGTGCTTAACTTCAAGGACAATTTTCACTATAATACAAGTTCAATCTCATTTTCCCACAAACATGATACTTGTTAATCACATTTCAAGATTTCTTTTGAGTACAAGAACTCATCCATTAGGTTTGTACATCTCAAGTTATGGTTTCAACAAGTTGGTGTCATCAGATGAAGAGAATTTTGAGGTACACAAAGTCAACTCACTTCTAAGGCATTTTCACATGGAACTAAGCTTCTCCTCACTTTCAAGTAAGAATGAAAGTTATTACTCATTGTTTTAGCTTTCCAAAAATCCTAGAAGTCCTCATTCTCATGTGTGGAACTCAAGTTATGGTCTTCACAAGGCAAGGGTATTTTGGGAAACCTCATTATAGGTCATTCATTTCAATGATCATTGTCATGAACCTCAAGGCCTTAAATCCAATTTTGTGCCACATGAAACTTGTGTCTAATTGCCTTAACTTCACAATGAACTCAAAATCCATGAGTTTTAATAGTTTGCATGATCATTTAGGCCATGATGAGCTTGGAAATTTGATTTTTGGACATGATTTGAACGCCTTTCATTACAAGTCATCATTTGAACTCATTTTGAACTTTTTCCACACCTTAACATCATCAAATATTGGTCATATCATTTTTACCTAATTTGTGCAAACAAGAGTACACATATCATGCCACTTTTTTTCTTCAAGTTTTACACCTTAAAAAGTCATGGTACAAACTTTGCACAACTTCATTTTCAATGACTCAAATCAATATCATTCATTTCTACACACCTCACTTACCTATTTGTTAACCAAAAGGAATGAGAAAGATGTTGAACCCGTGTGTATGCTAAAGTGTAAATTTTGGCCAACATTTTGAAATCAAATGATTGAAGCATTATGGTCCTACACGATTGCTTTAAACCCTCCATATTTAAGTTCAAAGTTTGCCCTAATTTGTCAGAGGGTGGTTGCTGCGTGTGAGAGGAGAGAATCATTCAAAAACTTCCAAAAATTTCCATTCTTCGAATCTGGTTTTTCTCTGGGATTTTTTTTTCAAGCATTGGTTCAATTATTCTTCACACGAGCACAAGGAGTGGTTTAGCATCTTCAAAGTGAAGCTTGCATCAATTTTCAAAGGTCAACGGAACCACTCTATTTGGTAAACTTTCTTGTTTCTTCCTCTCATAATACATATTGTTTGAGCTTGTTGGTGGTTCCTCTGAAGTCCTCTATGATTAGAGGCAAGTTTTGGTTGCATTTGAGCATTGTCTGATGAGTTTTTAGTTTGTGCATCATAAACTCGTGGCTTAATTTCACGCGATTACACGAACCTTTTTGCAAATCCAATGGCATATTCTTAATCCTCATGAAAAATGCTTCAAGAATGTGTAAGATGTTTTGGTTTTTATGGCCGTTTTAACCTAGCTCCAGTGAGTGTCTCCCGGAGAAGACTACCAAAGCCCTAGCTCTGGCATATGGTTCAGTTTTAGGGGAGAGCTGAGTTGGCTTGGGTGGACCATTTGATTGAGGGAGGTGTCATGCGCATTTTGTATTAACCGTGCCAACGTGTTTGTATGATTTCCTGCTAGATTAATGAAACGCTACGTTTCATTTTTGCAGCTGTGTTCATTTGCTTTGGGCCTAGTCCATTTCTTTTCACACCCCCTTATTGGGAGGCCCTTATGCGCTGCAACGGGAATTAGTTCAATCTGAATTGCTTGTTTCACCCCTCTTGGTTATTGCTTTTTTATTTTATTTTGTTTTGTTTGCTTTTATATTTTAATTATTTTAAAATAGATCTCTATTTCAAAAAAATCTCCAAAAATCATTTTCTGACATTTTAACATGTTAATTAATTTTTCATCATTTTTTATTTTATTTTTCCATTTATTTTAATATTTTTAATGCAATTTAAGATTTAAGTGGTTTTATGGTTCATACCTAGTTTTGAATTGATCATTTGAACCTCCATTAAATATCCCCTATGACCAATTCTTCTCCCCCACTTAGGTGATAGATTGAGGCATTTTTGAGGGTTGATTTGAGTTGTCAATGATCATTTTTCAATTGTTTTCCTTTGACTTTTTGTTGACCCTCGACACACACTCGATAAAGTGGAACACCATGCCTTCTTGGACCTAATTGGTGGTGCTTTGGGTTGAATTTTATTATGAGGTATTTCATTCTGTTTTTCACTTGATCAAGCTTGCCTTGAGTATTTTATTTCAGATTTATTGATGTCTTCTTCTATTTTTGGTGAATTTTTCAAATTCAAGTCATCTTTTGCCATGCTTACACATGCTAGTCTTGACCTAATCTTTGGGATATGATCATAAGTGATCCCTTAAGCACCTCTTGAGCTTTTTTACATCTTTATAACATGCTTGAGATGCTTCATTGCTTGTTTTGAGGTCATTTGAATGTGTAACTTGTGCCACAAGTTATCTTTGAATCATGTCTTTCCACTTGTTTGAAGTGTGAGATTGTGTTTGAACTTTGGTTCTTCATTTGTACATGATCATGCTTGTGCTTGCCTCTTGTTTTGGGCTTAAATTTGGATCATTCCACTTGTGCTTCACTTATTCCCTTGTTGGTTTAACACTTGTTCATGATGATTTGGTGTTGATGTTTACAGTTTGAGTTTGCCATGAACATTGGTGATCCTTTTGCCTTGTTGTTTTGCTTCATCTGTTGTTATTGTTTGGTTGAGTTGATTAAGATGTGGTTGCTGCCCCACATTCTTTCCTCCCTCTTTTCTTTGTGTGTGCTTCTTAGGATATCACCATTCTTCTTTGATGATTGATGGTAATTGGTTGAGGAGTTTACTTCTCCCATTTCATCTCATCCCTTCTTGACTTGTCCAAGTCTTCTCTTGTGTTTGAGTCTCCTTTGTCTTTGAGTCTTGTTGCATTGTTGCATATTTGCATTTGTGTTTGCATATCATCTTGCATTGACTTGTTTAAGTTCTTTACCTCTTTTCATCTATGATTGAATTGCTATGTGTTTACTTGTGCTTCTTGCCATGATCCTTTAGGATTCCTAGTCCCTCTGTTTAATATGGGAGTAGAAGAGACATTAGGCTTTCAATCCTTTGCATGATAACATTAGGTAGTTCCCTTTTCAATCCTAACTTTAGGATCACATTGCATGATAACATTAAGGTTGATCTGTTCCCCTTAGAGTCTTATGTATTCTCTTCTTATCTCAGAATCTCTTAAGACACTTAATAAAGGATAACAATTGTTGTACGCTACAAGCCTTAAGTACATGAGAAATGATAAGTGGGGGGCCTCCTCTCACATTGTCTAGAGTGTTTAGCGTATTCCATCTGGGAGATATGCGACGCATTCGCTCTTATGTCATAGTCTTTAGTGTAACATGAGTTACAAACTCAATTCACTTCTTCTCTAAAAAACACAAAAACAACATCAAACCTTTTTATCCTTCGGGATTGCTCAAACTTAATCTTCAAAAAGAGTGTGTTTAGTTTTTGTTCTAACCACAAATAGGCGTCGTCCCTAACTGCTAGAATGAATATTTAACCCTACTCAGTAAAACACTTGAACCAACCAGTGGTCGTGTCAGTCCGAACTATGTTTGCTCTGATTTCTCATACCAGATGAGGATACGTAGGCACAAAACGACGATGTCTTGGCGAGCTGCAACACTCTTTTTCTACCCCAAAATTAACAAGGGAAAATAACACAGATTTCAGAGTAAAATATTAACTTTCATAAAAAGCCACAAGAAGGGCGCACATTTCTCACTGTCTCAAAATAAGTCAATGCTCCGTAACACACGGGTTTTCTCAAAATACATCAATTTGCACAAAGCAGCAGAACTCAAAAGGCATATCCAAAGTTTTCCTTATACCGAAAGATAATTAAAATAACTCAAGTAAAACATAAACCCCAACCCGATGTTACACTATCAGAGCAAGACCCTCTAAGTTAACCCAAGGCTAACAACTCGAAACTTCAAAAGTCCTTAACGACGTCCACGACTAAACTTGGTCATCTGCACGTTACTCACATGGATGTAACATTCAAACAGGCAGGGTGAGTAAAACAATTCATAATAATCAATGTATAAAAATTAATGCATAAATGGCGTCACATTCATATTCAACACATTCATATCCTTCAATAGGCCTCGAAGGCCACAACGTCATAATTTATACACAAAGGCTCATAAATGCAAATGCAATATAGACTCAATGCATGTGGTACCAATCATCACAGCGTGATGGACACTGGGCCATCAATCCTCCATAGATCCCCATCAATAGGATCGATTCTACTTGAGAACCGGAGCACATCAAAATACTTCACATCTGCACAGTGGGATTGAAGTTAAAGTAATCGAGGTCCTGAACCGAAGTCCGGATGCATATGAATGCATGATGCACACGTTACAATAATCCACATAATAACAACATATGGTGCATCATTATTCATCATATTCATCATATGTCATAACTCATCAATATAGTCATCATCATCACATAAATCGTCATATCTCATGTTATCACATAATTCATCATAACAATCATCATCATCACATAAATCATCATATCCCATGTTATCACATAATTCGTCATAATAATAATAATCATTATCACATAAATTATCATATCTCATGTTATCACATAATTCGTCATAATAATAATCATCATCACATAAATCATCATATCCCATATCATCTCATATTACATCATAATATTATCCCATATTATCACATATTAATTCATCAACTTATACCCGCAGTAATCCTCACACTATAGCCTATCAATCACATAATTCCTCACTGTCATACTCATGTTAACTCATCTCAAAAATCTCAGAATCAAACGTCAAGGCATCGCTACAAACGATCAAATTTTGCGAACTCTGCTACGTTTGCTGGCTTGCTCGCTAGGCGAGTCGGTAGCGAGTATTCACTAGCATGCTCGCTAGGCGAGTCTGTGGCGAGCCTTCGCTGGCGTGCTCGCTAGGTGAACGGAGCGATGACAACAAAAACCTGTTACGACCAGAACTGTTTCTTGTCCAAATACTCACACGATTCACTTACCCAATGCCCCCAAAACATCCCTAACACATCCCTATAGTCATACAACGATAACGATACAAAATCTATGGTTTATTAGGCCAATCTGGCAACATTTGCACTGCCTAAATCACTATTTCCCTGCAATTTCTCTGAGTGCATCAGAGTTACTCACATTTGAACATTCCTATTCCTATAGGGTCAAACATATAACAATCCAAGGTTTTGGCCACGAAGGCCTAAGGTTTCCCTTTCTCATATCAATATTAAGTGTTACATACCATTACCTCTAACCTCAAAGCCTTATCATCAAATTCCCTATTTTCTCACAACCAACCCAAAATACCTTAAATCATAACCCAACCATAAACACATCTAAAGACATACATAGAAAATCATGAACATTGATACTCCCCATACCTTAGTCGATTCGCATCTTTCACGATTAACTTCGGGATCTTCTGCCTCCAACCTTTCCTTCAGAGCTCTGGCCACCAAACTTTCACGGTTAACACAAATGCATTCAAATTCCCTTAAGAACTCAATTTTGTCCAACCTAGTCTTGGGCCTTACAAATTGGGCTTTTCCCTAATTACCCTTACTAACTCTCTCAAATGCCCAAATTGCCCTTATTTCACTTACATTCCATTTAATTAATAATAATACTAATAAATTAATATTATATGCTATTAATAAAATAAATACCCAAAAATGTACATCTTTCCAATATTCACAAAACCACCAGAAATTCACCGAAACATGAATATTCTCAATTAAATAATTAATTAACATATTCCGATTAAATTTGGGGTGTTACAAGAGCAACCTTTCCCCCTTTCACCCGTAGTTTTCCGAACTACATTGACTCTGACTTTCCCATTGCACGAGGGAATACGTAGGCATAGGGCGACGATGTCCTATCGAGTCTGTTTCTCCCTTTCACCCTCTTTCCCAGCCATTAGATAGTTTTTCACCCATAGATTAGATAACAATCATGGATCCCGTTGAGTACAACGAACGTGAGGGGTGCTTATACCTTCCCCTTGCGTAACTGACTCCCGAACCCTAGATTTGGTTGCGATGGCCTTATCTTTTCCCTTTTCGTCAGGTTTTCTTCGATCCTTTCCTTTCCCTCTCTTTGGGGTAAATAACGAACGATGGTGACTCTTCTATCAGTCAGCCGGCTCTTTTTCGCAGTGATGCGACAGCTGGCGACTCTGCTGGGGAGGACTGTTTCCCTATGCGAGTCAATCCTAGCGCTTGTCTTTTTTGTGTTTGTGGGTGTGCATATCTGTGTGCATATGTGTTGTATCTGTATATTATTGCATTTGCATTTTATTTTCTGCACTTTATTATCCTGTTATTGCTGTGCTGTTGGGTGGGATTGTTCCATTGAGAGATAAGCCCAATACCCAGGCTTGAGGACATACCTGGCATTAGTGTGGAAAGTAGTGAGGACCTGTACGTTTGGCGTTCACTAGTCCTCATGAAATTCGTGTTCAGAAGAGATTTTCTTTGAAGACATCCTTTCCAGTCCGTCTCGGACAGTTGAGAGGATGTTGGATCTGAGAATTGTCGACTCTGGAGACCGATAATTTGGAAGTCGGTTAAGTGAGGCCTCATCATTTGACCAAGATGCCAAACTTGAAATGGTGAACGTATCATCGTTTCTCAAAATTCTGTGACGTTGGCGACCGCATAGGATATCGAACCTTATCAAATTAGGTCCATACCTGTGAGTGGGAGGGTTATGCAGGAAAATTAACCTCTAACCAACCCGGATTTCTCACCAGTGCTGACCTTTGATCTTTGATGTTGCGGGTTCCTATTGCTTCGGTATTCTGATGTTCTGGTATTTTCTCGCCGAGGCAGAATTGTGGTTCATCTCAGTCAGCAGCGCAGTAGTCTTGATCCCTTGTTTGCATCTGCATATTCATTTGCATTTTAACATTTGCATGTATTTGTGTTTCAGGTGCATATTTTCCCTTTGATTCTAGTAATCTAATCCACCGTCAGTATGGAGCCTGGTTTCAAGAGGACTGTCATCTACAAGTTTCGACGCCAGAGATAAGGCCTTTCCTTAGTCTCATTGTTGTAGCTGATCATGGGGTTATGGAAGACTTCAGGAAGGATTATGGGAAGATTCTGATCTATGTCTGCAAAATCTCAAGATATGAGTTAGGAGGTATCCATACTCTGCTGCAGTTTTATGATTCTCAATTGCGTTGCTTCACCTTCCCTGGTTAAGTCTTAGTGCCTACCTTAGAGGAGTTTGCTATGTTGATAGGAGTTCCGGTCCTAGAGCAGATGCCTTTCTGCCACTCTGAAGCAGAACTTGAACTGAACAAACTGGCTAGTGCTCTTCATTTGGATATCTCTGAGTTGGATGGTAAGTTGGTGTGGAGAGGTGAAGTCCCTGATTTTCCATTGTCATTCTTGGTGAGTAAAGTTAACACTTTGCAAAGGAGGGATGTTGGTCAGTTTTCAATGTTATTTTGGATCTCTTCATTTATGGAATAGTCCTGTTTCCCAATATCCCAGACTTTGTTGACTTAGACGCCTTCCATATTTTTGCTTCCAAGAATCTTGTGCCTACTCTCTTGGGGGATGTATACCATTCTGTACACTACAAGAACGAGAATAGAAGAGGAAAGAATGTCTCCTACTGTGCGCCACTTCTCTATAGATGGTTTGTGGGTCATCTTCCCAAGGTTGGACCTTTTGTTAATACCTTAGACATAGTTGATTGGTCAGAAAGAATCATGGGTTTGACGTCGAAGAACATTGTTTGGTTCAACAAAGACCTGCTTGGCAAGGAGATTATCTACAGCTGTGGGAGTTTTCCTAATGTTCCTTTGATAGGAAGGAAGGGTGGCACCAGTTATAATCCTGCTCTCGCAGTCAGACAATTTGGCTATGCTCTGAAAGGACCCCCGAGGGAGGAGGAAATACAGGAATCTCTGTATTTCACAGGATCATTGACAGTGAGACTTTGGCCAGATTGGAGAAAGCTTGGGGAAGAATCCATCAGAAAGAAAAATCTTCTTTGGGTAAAGGTGACTGTAGAGCCTATGGACCATATGTTGAGTGGATCCAAGAGAGGGTTGGGAGGTTGTTGTTACTGTTCCCGGTCAGAGAGTCTTTATATCCTTTGGTAGTCGAAGAACCAACAACAGTTGACATCCAGAAGTATAACCAACTTTGGGCTGAGAAAGAAGAGCTACGTAAAGTGAATGAAGAGCTAGAAAACGAGGTTATTCAGCTGAGAATTGAAAAGAATGAATAGGTCAAGATGGGGAGATAACTGACTGAGGAGATTCGTGTCCGAGAACGAATAGGTCAAGATCTGAAGAGTTCTAGCAATATCCTCAAGGACAAGAAGAAAGAGTTGGAAAGAGCACGCTTGGAGATATCCAAATTCAACAATCAGTGGAATGCTGCTCTAACTGCCAATAGGGGAAGAGAGGACGAGCTCCACTAACAGATTGACAGGTTGAAGACTCAGCTCCGGATTAAAGATGAAAAAGCTTCAGGGGAATCATCTCGACAGCATGAAAATGGCCGTAAGTTACGAGAAGCTCTGGCAACGTTGGAAGAATACTAGATGAGAGCGGAATTAAAGAAACCCAGACTCAAAGACGCTTTCGGAGAAGGATCTTGGGAGGATTATGCTCAAGGTATGAAGGATGTCATTATCAGAAGGGAGTTTCTCATTTAGGCGCTGGTTGCGAGGCATGAACATCCAGATACGAAGGAGTTGTTAGAGGAGTTTCAGACTCGCTACCGTGGCTGAAGGGAGAGTTACTTGATGCAATTTCCTCTGTAGTTTTTCCTCTTTTGTTAGAATCTTGTATTCCGACCATCACCAGGCTTGTTGCATGAGGTCGTATTGATCACTCTGTTGTATCCCTTGATGCTGCTTTGTGTATGTTGACTCTTATCCTCATTTTATTTATGAGAAGGATTTTGTGGTCCTATCTGTGGTTCTTCTATCTTCTGTTGCTTGTGGAACTAGAATCAAGGGGAGAATTTCCCTGAAACATATTTACATGCTTGCATTTTGCATCATTATCATATTGCATTGCAGGTGTTCTTGGTGCCGTTAACCTTATTCTCTCTGTGGTTTTCTCTCAGCAGCGTTTTAGGATAGCAGACTAGACGTTTCACTGATATTCGACTAGAGGGAATCAGTAGAGAGCTATGGATCATATTCAACTAGAGTTACAAGTGTTCAGGGACCATATGACTCAGTTCATGGATCTAATGCAAGGGGTTTCCAATGGTGAAGAACAGCTCAGAACACTCGTCCAGCCTTTGATTGCTAGGGTGGATGAAAGCCGAGTTTTGCATGGAGGGACCACTGCTGTTCCTCCCCCAGCTGATAACGGTATTCCTTAGGCTAATGCTATTCCTACTGTTGTTATTCCTCCGGGCGAAGGCCATCAACCAGGAGTTCACGTGCCAGGTTCAGCGGGCGTTGCACATGGGGCAGCAGGTCCTCAGTAGGAGGAGGATGAACATGATGATGTTTTCTCGATGGGAGATTTGGGTGTAGGCCTTCAGACTGATGCGGATAAAATGTTTAAGATGATTGAAGAAAAGATGAAGAATCTGGAGAATCAGAATTCTCTAGGGCTTGATATGTCTAACTTGGGGCTGATTCCAAGTTCGAAGGTTCCACCTAAGTTCAAGGTTTTGGACTTCGATAAGTACAAAGGGACAACTTGTCCCAGAGTACACCTCAGATCATATTACAGGAAAATGTATGCCTACTCGGACGATGAGAAGTTGTTGATGCACTTTTTCCAAGATAGCTTGTCAGGGCCTTCATTAGAATGGTACATGGGTTTAGAGCCTGCTCATATCAGAAGTTGGAGGGATCTGGGAGAGGCCTTTGTTCGTCATTATCAGTACAATAGTGACCTGGCACCGAAATGAGTTCAGTTGCAGAATCTGTCTCAAAGGAGCAATGAAGGGTTTAAAGAGTATGCCCAGAGGTGGGGTGAACTAGCAGCGAGAGTTCAGCCTCCGATGGTGGAGAGGGAGCTTATTGATATGTTCGTGGCAACATTGCCAGGAATTTATTATGAAAATTTGATTGGAAATATGTCCGGAAGTTTTTCTGATTTGATTATCACCGGTGAAAGAGTTGAAAACGGAATCAAGTTAGGTAAGATTCAAAGCGGAGAAGGATCCACATCTGGTGGAGGAAGGAAGACTTTTGGTAATCCTAAGAAAAGAGAAGGTGATACAAATGCAGTAACAGGTTTTAGAAACAAAAATAGAAACAGAGCGTAGTGTCAAGAGCAATTTTAGCCTCCACAACAGCCACAGGTTGCCAGCATAACCATTCCAGCGGTACCTCAACAACAACAACAAAATTATGCACCACACCAGTTTCAGTACTGTGGAAGTGCAGTTAATAGGTAGTTTGATACACCACCTATGTTGTACTCTCAGCTGTTACAACATTTGTTACAACTTCAGTTGATCCAAAAGAGAACATTGACACCACTTACAGGCGCGCCACCTCTGGGTAATGATGCGAATGTGAGATGTGATTTTCATTCGGGCGCTCCAGGTCACAATATAGATAATTGCAAGGCTTTCAAGCACAAGGTGCAAGACCTTATTGACAGTAAGGCAATTAACTTTACCAACGAGACTCCGAATGTGGTTCAGAACCCAATGCCAAATCATGGGGTAGCCAGAGTTAATGCCATTATTGAAGAAGAAGAGCTGAATTTGATAACTGACGTTGCAGATCTAAAGACGCCGCTGAGTTTTGTTAAAAGAAAGTTGTTAAAAGGAGGAGTTTTCCCCGGTTGTGTGGAAGGTTGTGTCACTCACCCTGAGGGTTGTGAGGATCTGAGGAATCATATTCAATGTCTGATGAATGAAGGTGTATTTCAGTTTAACAGGATCATAGAGGAAAAAGATGTGAAAAGATTAACAATGATTAGGATGAAATCGCCACAATTTCAATCCCTTACAGAATAATAAACATTTCAGCGCCTCCAAGGCCAACGCCTGTGATAACCACTAAAGCTGGACCAATATCTTACGAAAGTACCAAGGCCATCTCATGGAATTATGGGTGTTGCACCCCAAAATTTGACCAACTTTTCTGTACCTAGCTTGTGTTTCATTTCATTCACATTCGCATTATCATTTGCATTTCATGGACATGTATGCAGGATATCAAGAGGTATGATTACCAATTAATAGCTATACAAGACTATGAAGCTAGCTAAGAAGGTTGTTCAAGTGTTCAAGGGTTGATATCCTAGTCAGAGAAGTTGAAAGAGCCTCAGAAAGAGTGGTTGAAGCAAGTGTGTAGGTCTCCTAACTTGAGAGTTGTGGAAGCCATCAGATGATTATGAGGTCATGGAGATAGACTTAAGGTCTTGAGAGAGCTCAGGAGAAGTGTTGAAGATCACTTTGAGGCCTAGATAGGTCATTGTGCAACAATAAGAAGCCTTAGCCATGATTGGTGCAACTAGGGTTTGACTGGGTCAACCCTAGGTCAACTGATGATTTGAAGAAGGTTGAAACCTAATTCAAGAGCCATGTGATCATGGATTGATGCATTGAGATACTATAAGGATGATTCCAAGTTTAACTCATCATGATTGAAGAGTTTGAGAAGTTTCAAGCTAGGGTTTCTAAGGCTTGACAGTGTAAAAATCCCCTAGTTTGACCCCTATCTTCAAGGCAATTTAGCTCAAGATGTGATTGTCATATCATCTTGCCCCCAACATGATTGTTTTAGAGCATGATCTTAGATTTAATTTAAGTGCTAGAAGTCCTTGATAGGATTTGTAGAACCCAAGTTATGGCTTTGACAAGTTACAAGTCCTCTGAGACATGTGAATTTGGAGCTTGAAAGTTACCCAACTTGCATGAAACATTTTCCCTAGAAGGATGATTCCTATGAACTTTTGGTCAATATGAATGTTGTTCCTTATCCTCTTAGATTTCTAGAGAGTACTAGAAGTCCTTGATAGGATTTGTAGAACTCAAGTTATGGCTTTGACAAGTCAAGGGTATTTTGGACATTTGGAGATTACAGGTCATTTCAATCATAAGTCCATAACTCCTATTTGCAAGCTTCAAATGGGAAAATGTTCAACATCAAACTTGTTCAAAATGATGTTTTAAGGCTAGCCAAGTGGCATGAAAGGTTGGAATTGCTTGTAACTCCAAAATTGCAAAATTGACTTAAAAAGGAAGAATTAAAGTTCATTAAAAGGACCAAATTTGTGATTTTTCATTCCAAGGCCAAGATAAGGCATGTAATATGTCATTTTGATCAGAAATGAAATTTTAAAGACATTGGAAATATTACTTTTCTAATTTGAGGTCAAAATCGTGGAGTTGCATTTGCTTGCTTAAGGCTTAAGTTACATATGCCAAATTACACATAAGATCAAAACCAAGGTGCAAACACATCCAAACACACTCAAAATCTCATGTGGAGAGAATTTTTGGATGAGGATGAGGGCAAATGCAAGCTGCTAGCAGAACTGACATGAACATGGCATGAGATTGAATTTCAAGTGAGATGAGATATTGAACTTCTCATTAGAGTGATCCAGAACTTTCTAGATCATTCAGTCATGTTCTATATAAACACATGAAGTGATCCAAGGCTAAGGTTGGTGAGAATTGAGAGAGGATAGTGAGATTGAACTTTGAAATTTCTTCTTGCAAATCCAATTCTGTTACAAGGTTTGGATCAATTTCAATCCATTCTTTTGCTCCCAATAGCTTGCTCTAGTGTTAGTGGTTGATCCCAGATTGAATTCAAGGCACAACTGTGGAAGAATCGTGAGTTGGCCATTGGAGTTTGAAGCTTGCAACTCATAATTGGGTTCAAGAATCCACGAGGTTTCAGCTCATTTCTTTGCATACAGAAGGTTGGTTGGATGCTAGTGAAGGAATCTGGAGCTTATTGAAGGTTGATTTGAAGATTTAACCACTCCGTTCATCAAGAATTTGCAGGTATGTACTTTTCATCGTGCAACTTAATTTAAGCATAATCAATAGGAATTGTTAGTTTAGATGTGATGTAGATTGTTAGTAGAAGCTTTCTGGTAGCAATTGGCTAGGTTTGGAGACAATTAGGGAGATGACTCAAATTCTGTTCATGCTGATATCTTGGTGATTCTTGAGAGTTAATCTTAATTTGATAGCTAGATCAACTTAGTGAAGCATGGTGATGATGTTAGGCACCATAATCTTAAGTTTGGTGAGATTTGATCTTTGAGTGATTTCTGAGATTTTAATCGTGATTTGAGTTAGGATGAGTCTCAATGTTATTGATTGGCATGGTCAGATTCAGTGGGAAAAATGGAGTGGATTAGTGTATTCATGTGAGAGTTTTGATGAAGTATTGATGAAGTACGATTTGGGGAAGATGGAGTTGAAGCTCTGAACTTCCATGGTTTCTTTCCCTCCAACATTCAAAAGGAAGAAGACTACTAGGTAGCCATTGGATATGGGCTGAAGACTTTGACCTGGGAAGGATCCAACGGCCACGAGTGATCTAAATTTTGTGAAGGACTCTGAGTTACTTGAACGCAGCGTTTCATTTAAGTAATCTGGGTGGGCTTAGTGCAACATTGATATCACCACCCCCCTTATGGCCCAGTCTGGATAATGAACTGAGAATATGTGCTATTCACACCACGCGCTTATCCATTTCTTTTGATTTTCATTTTATTTTTTCATTTCATTCATGGTTATTGAATAATCCATAAAAAATTGAAAAATGACTCAAATGATTTCCTTATTTTTTCCATTGATTCATGATTGAATCTAGTTTTTTTTAGATAAAAAAATATTAATATTTCATGCATTTTTGATTTTATTTGCATTTGTTGAATTTTAATTGATATTAAAATGACCATGGTTGATGCATGGTTTTGTTGAATTTGGTTTGATCATTTGATGATGATTTTTACCTTGATTTTTTTTGTGTGTAGCTAGCATAGATATGCATGTTCCCCCTAGATTTTTCTCACATTTTTGTGATGAATGTAAGTGGTAGTTTTTAGTTGAAACTTTAGGACCTCCCTTTTTTAGGGTTTATGGTTGATACCTCATGATTTAGGGTTTATTTCTAGAACTTGGTGGATAATTCAACCTCTGAATTTTGTATGGTAGATTCATGATTGAATTAGGGTCCCTTAGGAATTTTTGTAGGAATTTACAATGTGGTTTGCTATTTTTGCTTGATTTTAGTTTAGGGGCTAACTTTGGATGATTCTGATGCACTAATTCAACTAGAATGACTTCTTTAGTTCCCTTAGATTAGGGTTTTGTCTCTCTTGCTCTTGGAGGATGTTGAAGACAAGCTTGGGCTACCATGGAATGCTTAAAGAGGCTTGGATGTGAAGATCTCCCCTTCTTTTGGTGTAGTGTTGATTAGGTGTTAAGATTAGGGTTTGTAGGTAGAGCTTCAAGATAGATTCTCTTCTTTCATAAACATGGAAGATGTTGATCACTTCCATTCTTCCCTATGATGTAAGGTCCCTTTGTAAAGGCCTCATCCCTCCTTTGGTAGGATGTGTGGTTCTTTACAAGTTGGTAGAACCTTTGAGGGTCCCTTTCTCTGATGATAGGATGCTTAGTGGTGACCTTTGGTCTTCACTCTGCTACCAATCATCCAAACTTTGCTCTTTTTAGATGAATTTTTTTCCTTGCTAGAGGATGGAGTTACTTGCTTGAAGAGATTGAGGGGTAGGAGTTGATACTTCTTTGTGTTTGAAGATTACTCTTAGGAGCTGAAGCTTGTAGATCAGGAAGAGCAAGTTGATACTTGTAAGGAGGAGAGAGCTGAAGCTTGAAGGTCCAGAAGAACAAGTTGACACTTGTGAGAGGAATTCATTGAAGATTGAATGAAGAAGCTGAAGCTTGAGGAAAGCAAGTTGACACTTGTGAGTTCAATGCTTTGAGAGCCAGAAGGAGCCAAGTTGATACTTGATATTAGGGTTGAGACCTGAAGGTAGAGTTTACTTTGGAGCTGAGGCCTGAAGAAGAAGGATAAGTTGATCCTTATGTTTGATAGTTTAGAAGCTTGAAGAAGTAAGTTGACACTTGCTATTAAAGATGAAAGACTTGAAGAGCAGTTGAAGACTGAGGACTAAGCTGCTGTCAGATTGCTTTGCTGTAAAGCTGTGGAAGTTGTTGATCTGTTTTCCTTATTGTCGGTTTCCTTGCTGTGCAACTGTATTGATGTGACTTGTTTGATTTGCTTGATGCATTAGAATAAGTTCATATTTAGATTGTATTAAGCTAGGAGCATGATTGCACTAGAGGTTGAGTTGCTCCCTCTGCTTGTATTTTTACTGTATGGCTTTGCTTGCGGGTATTCGGTAGAGCTCTGCTCCCTTGCCTATGTGGTTTGTGATTTGCTTGATGGCATTTTATTTTACTTCTGCTGTATGATTGCAGTTATTATATGTTGCTTGATAGCATGTTATTTCCTCTGTATGATTGCAGTTATTCATATCTGGCTTGAGGTTGAGATGAGCTTGTGGAGGCTGATGCCCCACACACATTTCCTTCCTCACTTGCATTGCATGCATTTCACAGTCGTTTATTGTTTACTGTTTAAGCTGATGCTTTATCTGTTTCTGTTTATCATTGACATGATCCCCTAGGAATCTCGTTTCCTTTGATAAGGAAGTGATGATTAGAGCTTTAGGTTGAAACCTATGCATGATAACTTCTAGGAGTTCCCTATTTCAAACTTCAACCATAGGATGAATCCTTGGCATGACAACATTAGGACTTGATAGTCTCCCCTTAGTTGAGCCTGTTCTCTCTTCTCATCTCAAAACAAATTAAAATACAGTAATAAAGGTTAACTGACGTCGTATGTTACGAGCCTTAAGCTATCTGAGAAAGGATTGTTGGAGAGTTTCTTTTCAACAGTCTGGATGTTTAGTATGGCACCCTTTGGGTGACATGCGACGCATTCACTCTCAGGTCATAGTCTCTAGTGCGATATTGGTTGCAAACATCCATAAAAAACAGTTCTTCCGTAAAAGACAGAAAACAAACTTCAAACCTTTTGCCCCGTGGGCCCGTAATTCAAAGGAAGCTTTTCTGAAGAAAAGAGTGTCGTTAACTCCCAGTTCTACCACAAACGGTAATGCTTAAGTCTCCAAGGGGTCGAGCTGCGTACACCAAACTGCTGGAACTGTTTGTTAACCCTACTCGATAAAACAGATGAATCTGAATCCCCGTAATCCGTATTATCCCGAACTACGTAAGCTCTGATCTCTCATACCTGTTGAGAGTACGTAGGCACAATAATGACATATTGGTGAGCCACCTTCCCCCACCCGTAGTTAGCCGAACTACGTTGACTCTGATTTCTCATTCTCTGATGAGAATACGTAGGCATAAGGTGCGACGCTTTTCCGAGTCATTTTCTTTTCTTTTCAGACCAGCCTTGATAGGTAGATAGATAAAACCAACCCGTCAGATAAACACAATAAGCATGGATCCCATCGAGTACGATAGACGTGAGGGGTGCTAATACCTTCCCCTTGCGTAATCGACTCCCGAACCTAGACAATGGTTGCGATGACCTTGTCTTATACCTTTTCGTCAGGTTTTTCCGATCGTTTCCTTTCCCGTTCTAAGGGATAAATAACGAAAGGTGGCGACTCTTCTGTTTTGCCGGCACCTTATTTTCGCGGAAGCGACAGCTGGCGATTTTGCTGGGGACTTGATAGTTTCCTGGGATCCAACGTCCCTTATGCGAGTCAGTTTGGGGATCCAACGTCCCCTGCGAGAGTCAATCCTAGCGCTTGTATGATTACTTGTTGGGTTGTGTTTGTTTATCGCATTTTATTTCCCCGCACTTTATTTTCAGTATGATATGATTATCTGTGCTATTGTGAGAGGGGCATTCTGATGAGTGAGAAGCCAGACCCAGGCTTGAGTGCACTTAGCATTAGTTGTGGAAATTAGTGGGCGCGTGCTTGCTTTGTAGGCACTAGTGTCTCATGAAATCCACGCTCAGACGAGGTTCTCCCGGTTGACTTCTTTTCCGGCCCTTTGGGCCTGAGGGGTTGTTGGTTTGGAGGATTGTCGACTCTGGGGACCGATCATTTGGAATTCAGCTGAGTGAGGCCGCTTCAAGAGATGGTGATGCCACACCTTCTGGGTATCGTATCACCCCTCTTGAATGTCTGTGACACTGATGACCGCATAGGATGCCGAACTTGTGTCAGTTTAGGTCCATACCTATGAGCAGGGTCGGGTTTGTTGCAGGAAACCTTAACCTTCAGACTACCTGGTTTTCTTGATAGTGAATCAGTTTTGTTGGTATCAGAGTTTCTCGTCATCAAATATGATTGTTCTTGACAGAGCAGATTTATGGTCTGATATCAGAGTTTCTTATCTTCAGAGATGTATGTGTTCTTGATAGAGCAGATTTATGGTCCTGTATCAGAGGTCCTTATTGTCAGATGTATGTTTGTTCTTGATAGAGCAGATTTATGGTCCTGTATCAGAGGTCCTTATTATCAGATGTGTGATTGTTCTTGACAGAGCAAATTTATGGTCTGATATCAGAGTTTCTTATCTTCAGAGATGTATGTGTTCTTGATAGAGAAGATTTATGGTCCTGTATCAGAGGTCCTTATTGTCAGATGTATGTTTGTTCTTGATAGAGCAGATTTATGGTCCTGTATCAGAGGTCCTTATTATCAGATGTGTGTTTGTTCTCGACAAAGCAGATTTATGGTCTGATACCTGGGTTTTCTTCTTATCAGAGATAGTGGTTGTTCTTGACATAGCAGTATGGTGGTTTTGTTGATACATAATCTTCACCTTCATCTCTTCAACAGCACAGTCGTCTTGATCTCCCGCTGCACGATTGCATTTTGCATTGTTTTGCATACTCATTTGCATTTCATTAACGTGTGTCTGTGTTGCAGGTACCATTTCCCCCAATTCAGGTTTTCTTGCCTTCTGTTGTGCTATTATGGGTTCTCTGAGGAAGACCGTGGCTTACAAGCTCCCCACTCCTGATGTTGTTCAGCTGACTGGTTTGATTGCTTTGGCAGATGATTCTGTGAGAGATGAATTCAGAAAGTCTTACGGTAAACTGCTCAGCCTGGTTCGTAAACCTTCTGTGTTTGAGTTGAATGGGTTGCACGCCCTGTTGCAGTTCTACGATCCTCCATTGAGATGCTTTACTTTCCAGGACTTTATTCTTGTACCCACACTAGAAGAGTATGTTGATTTGTTAAGTGTGCCTATCAAGAGTCAGATGCTCTTTGTTCATAGGGATGCTGAGCCTAATCTGGCTAGTCTAGCTCCCTCACTTCACTTAGATGCCTCCGAGTTGGTCTTGTCTAGTTGGAACAGGGTTCCCGGTTTCTCCTTGCAGTTCTTAGTGGGAAAGGCTCAGCAGTGCGCCAAAGATGGATGTTGGGTCGTGTTCAACGCCATTCTTGCTCTGTGCATATATGGCATCATTCTGTTCCCCAATATGCCCGACTTTGTAGACTTCGACGCCTTCCACATCTTTGCATCAGACAATCCAGTCCCTACCTTGATAGGAGATGTCTACCATTCCGTCCACTACAAAAACGAGAACAGAAGGGGAAAGAATGTCTCATGCTGTGTACCCCTACTCTATAGATGGCTTGATAGTCACCTACCCAAGAAGGGTCCCTTTGCTTCGTCTACAGCCACAGCTGAGTGGCCTGAGCGTTTGATGAGTCTGTCAGCGGAGGATATTGTCTGGTTTGATAGAGATAGGTTGGGTACCGAGATCATCTTCAGCTGCAGTGGGTTTCCGAACGTGCCTTTGATAGGCAGGAAGGGCTGTATAAACTATAATCCATCTCTGCTGGTCCGACAGTTTGCTTATACTTTGAGAGCTCTGCCGAAGGATGAAGAGGTGCAGGAATCTCTGTACCTCACTGGTCTTCTAGAGGGGGATATGTTATCTTAGCTTCAGCGCGCTTGGAATGGTATCAGTAAGCGGGGAAAGCCGTTGCTGGGGAAAAGTAATAGCCAAGCCTACGCTCCGTATGTGACCTGGATCAGAGCCAGAGCAGATATTATAGGGATGCCGTTTCCACCTGCCCAGCCAGAAAGCCCTCCAGTGATTGAAGAGCCTACCACCGTGCCTATTCAGCAGCATAATCAGGTGTTAGCTGAGAGAGATGAGCTGAAGAAGGCAAATGAAGAAATGGAGAAAGAATTGGCTCAAATCAGAAGCGAGAGAAGCGAAGCCGTCCATTCCTTCAAGAGGCAGACAGAGCTGGTGAACCAGTTAGGGACAGATTTGACTAAGCAGATAGCTGAGCGTGAGCGCTTGGGTCGCGACTTCAAAGATGTCAATGATGTACTGGCCACTAAAAAGCAGCACTTGGATGAAGCGTACCGGAGAATATCCAAGTTTAATCAGCATTGGAAGGCCACCCTAGCCAACGGCAAAGAACGGGAGGATAAGCTGAAGCAACAGATCTCCAAGCTGAATGACCAGGTGAAGGCTAGTGAGAAGAGGTTTGATGAAGAAACCGCTCGCAGATATGCCGCTGAAGGCCAGCTCAACAAGGCTCTTGCTAACCTAAAGGAGCACAAACTGACGTTTGAATCCAAGAAGCGGAAGTTAGAAGATTGTTTCGGCGAAGGAGCATGGGAAGATTCGATTGAAGGTCTTCAATACACTATTACGCAAAGGGAGTTACTCGTCGAAGGGTTGCTCACTCGGCCTGATCATCCAGAAACGAAGGGGTTGTTAGAAGAGTTTCGCGCCCGTGGCCGTGCTTGACTATTTGTAATCCTTTTGTGTTGATCATTGTTGTATGCTGACCATCACCAGGCTTGTTGGTTGAGGTCATGCTATTGATTCAGCTTGTACTCAGTGACGTTGTGTACCGCCTTGATGGGCTTTCTTTATATGTACGAGATGTTATTTCCATGACTGGACTCAGACTTCTTATTATCAGCACTGGCACTCAGGCACTAGGATCGGGGGGGATATCTCCCTAACGCACAGACACACGTTTGCATTTGCATGAAGCATTTGCATTACGAGCACGTTGTCGTTTTTCTAACCCTTTGTGTATGCAGGTTGTTCCAGGATTGATCAAAGGCCAATCCACCGCTATCCGACCAAAGCAAATCGAGCTAGAGCTATGGAGCAAGTGCAGACTGACGTTCAAGAACTCCGAGAGAGGATGGACCGCTTCATGGAACTCATGCAAGTGGTTGCCAACGGCCAGGACCAGCACAGAACTTTGGTCCAGCCTCTGATTTCAAGGGTTGACAGCAATGGTGTACTCCATGGTGGGACTGTTCCAACCCCTCCACCTGTCGAAACTTCTCAGAATGGCGTCCCCGTGACCGGCGGGAACGATAGTGCCAACGGCAATGTGATCGCTAACATGGGGCTCAATGGTAATACGACTAGCATCGATAATGGGAATTTCGAAGCTAATGTCAATGTTGGGCTGGGCAACGGCAACACAGGTGTTGGAAATCTGTATGGGCCTCAACCATGGTTAGAAGACCGTTAAGACGATGTGTTCTCACAGAAAGGTGCCGAAGGAGAGCTGACTGCTGAAGCACGTCTGAGGTTTAAGGCACTCGAGGACAAGATGAGGAATTTCGAGAATCTGAACACTATGGGTGTTGACATGTCCAAGCTGGGACTGATTGCTGATTTCAAGGTGCCTCCCAAGTTCAAGGTACCCGACTTTGAGAAGTACAAGGGCACCACTTGCCCTCGCGTCCATATGAGATCATACTACCGGAAAATGTCCGCTCACTCTGAAGACGAGAAGTTGCTGATGCACTTCTTTTAGGATAGCTTGTTCGGGCCCTCCCTGGAATGGTACATGAGTCTGGAACCTACCAGTGTGCGCACGTGGAAGGAACTTGCTGAGGCATTCGTGCACCATTACCAATATAATAGTGATTTGGCTCCGAACCGAGTCCAACTGCAGAATTTGTCACAGAGGAACAACGAAGGGTTCAAAGAATACGCCCAACGGTGGCGTGAATTGGCAGCTAGAGTTCAGCCGCCGATGGTTGAACGGGAGCTTGTTGAAATGTTTGTAGCCACCCTCCCAGGGGTTTATTATGAGAAATTGGTCAGCAGTATGTCTGGAAGCTTCTCAGATCTCATCATCACCGGCGAGCACGCTGAAAATGGGATCAAATTGGGGAAAATTCAAGGTGATCTATCCTCAGCTAGAGGAGGAAAGAAACCATATGGTGGCAAAAGGCGGGAAGGAGAGAAGAGCGTAGTGTCCAACGCTCGAAGGAAGGGTAAAGGCCCTCACCAGCAGGTGGCTAGCATAACCATCCCTGCTGTCCAACAACCCCAGCCACATCAGCAGCCGCAGCAGCAGCAGACGAATCAGCAAGGGTACAGAAAGTATCAGAACAGGGCACCTCTGTCAAGTCATCACCTCGAGACACTGCCCATGTCTTATGCTCAACTGTTACAGACTCTGCTTTAGTTACAACTAATCCAGAAGAGAACCCTGGCTCCCTTGACAGGGGCACCTCCGCCAGGTTACGACGCGAACGCAACATGTGAGTTTCACTCGGGGGCACCAGGCCACACGATAGAAAACTGCAAAGCCTTCAAGCACAAGGTGCAAGACATGGTGGATGCTAAGATCATCAATTTCTCAAATAATGTGCCAAATGTCACGAAGAACCCTATGCCGAATCATAGGGGAGGTGGATTAAATGCCATTATTGAAGACGAGAGCTTGGATTTGTTGACTGACGTCAGGGATCTGAAGACACCGCTTAGCTTCGTTAAAGCCAAGTTGATGAAGAGAGGTTTCTTCCCAGGCTGTGGAGAATTGTGTATGGGCTGTGCGAGTCGTCCTGATGGATGTGAACAGTTGATAGAGGGGATTCAGAGTCTGATGACCGAAGGAATCTTG
This sequence comes from Lathyrus sativus, assembly GCA_963859935.3. NCBI lineage: Eukaryota > Viridiplantae > Streptophyta > Magnoliopsida > Fabales > Fabaceae > Lathyrus > Lathyrus sativus. The sequence goes on along the minus strand of CAWUDS030004439.1, from coordinate 1,298,229 downwards.
CAGTTTAGCCGAAGGGCCGAAAGTGGATCTGGAGAGGTAATGCTGAAGCAAGATGATGAGGTTGCCACCATCACCATCCCTCGTCGGACGATCACTATTTCTGCACCCAGACCGCCCACGATTACCATCACCAAGGTGGGACCGATACCTTTTGAAAGCACCAATGCTGTCCCATGGCATTATGGGGCAGACGTCTACTGCAACAGACAGAAGTTAGAATTGGAACCCTCGGGGCAGTGTGTGGATAACCTAGTGGGCATTGGCGGAATCACGCGCAGCGGAAGGGTATTTGCTCCACCTGAGATTGTGGCGGACAAAACGGACAAAGCTGATGTAACCGATAAGGGAAAGAGTAAAGTCATTGAGAAACCCCTCGGGGGGTAGAGAAGGACTTACTTGTTAGGGACACTGAAGAGTTCATGAGGTTGATTAAGAAGAGTGACTACAAGATCGTGGATCATCTCCATCAAACACCCTCGAAAATTTCCATCCTGAATTTGTTGCTGTGTTCTGAGGCACATCGCAACGCGTTGCTAAAGGTTTTGAATGCCACGTATGTACCGCAGGAAATATCGGTCAACCAGTTAGAAGGGGTCGTAGCCCACGTGAATGCTGGAAACGGGTTAGGGTTCACTGACCTGGAGCTGACGCCGAAGGGAAGAAACCACAACAGCGCCCTGCACATCTCGATAGAGTGTAGGGGAACGATTATGTCTCACGTGTTGGTGGACACGGGGTCATCACTCAATGTTCTTCCGAAGAAAGCATTGATGAAGTTAGATACTCGAGGATTGATTTGCACACCCATTGATCTGGTTGTGAAAGCATTCGATGGAACCAAACGTCATGTTTTCGGGGAGGTGACGCTACCAATCCAAGTTGGGCCGAAAACATTCGACGCAGTCTTCTACATCATGGACATCATGCCTGCCTACAGTTGTCTCTTAGGCCGGCCGTGGATCCACTCTGCTGGCGCCGTGACCTCCACGTTGCACCAGAAGCTCAAGTATGCTGTCGGAGGCAGCATTGTGACTGTTTGTGGCGAGGAAGATATAATGGTGAGCCATTTGTCGTCCTTCAAGTATGTTGAGATGGACGGGGAAATCCACGAAACCCTATGTCAGGCGTTCAAAGTCGTTAAGGTCAAGAACGTAGCTCCTGTAATCACTGAAAAACCAGAGATGACTCTCTCTTCCTTCAAGGAAGCCCGGGCCGCTGTTCAGGCTGGATCTACCCCAGGGTGGGGGCGAATTCTAGAAATACCTAACAAATAGGACAAGTTTGGGTTAGGATACTCTCCTACGGCTGAAGCCTCTTCTTCTCACAGTGCGTCGCGAGGTAAAGGGACGATCCAGTTTACAAGCGGAGGAGTAATATTCGAAAGTGTCAACGCAGTGTCTGAAGACGGCGAGGACAACGATTGCAACCTAGACTCTTGGATCCAGCCAAGCAAACCAGGTGAGAGCCTCAACAACTGGTCCATCAGGGATACCATCCAAGTGATAGGAAAAGAGTAATGATTTACTTTCTCCAATCATTGTACAACCCTGTGTCCTACCCGGGGCATAGTGGTTTTATTGTCAGGGCCTTGTTTGATTATATACATGCATTTTACCAATCAATGAGAAGGCGTTTTTTTTCACATTCAAATGTTGTGATCTCTGTTATTCCTGTTTTATATTTGTTTTGAAAAATAATAAAATGGCAATGGGGTTTGTGCTAACCTGCATATCCTTATTTTAAGCTTAACCCTTGTTATTGCAGGATCCACATAGCAGATGTCATCGACTCTGGACCTTATACGACTCACTTCGACTTCGATTGCCCGATCTATCAAGCCGAAGAAGAGATTGATGAAGACAAAGACCTTCCCGAAGAGTTGGCCCGCTTGTTGAGACAAGAAGAGAAAGTTATTCTGCCTCATGAAGAAGAAATTGAGATTGTGAATCTGGGTTCTGAAGAACTTGTCAGGAACGTCAGGATAGGGGCCGCGTTGCAGACTGATGTCAAGCAAAGATTGGTCGGGATGCTAAGAGAGTACAGTGATGTCTTTGCTTGGTCATACAAAGATATGCCCGGACTTGACACTGACATTATGGTCTATCACTTGCTGCTGCAAGAAGATTGTCCTCCCGTTAAGCAGAAGCTTAGAAGGACACGACCAGATATGGCCGTTAAGATCAAAGAGGAAGTGCAGAAGCAGCTTGATGCTGGCTTCTTAGCGGTCACTACTTATCCTCCGTGGGTCTCCAACATCGTTCCTGTACCGAAGAAAGACGGTAAGGTACGAATGTGCGTCGATTATCGGGATTTGAATAGGGCGAGCCCTAAAGATGATTTCCCACTTCCCCATATTGATGTGTTGGTCAACAATACAGCTCAGTTCTCCGTGTTTTCGTTCATGGATGGCTTCTCCGGTTACAATCAGATCAAGATGGCGCCGGAGGACATGGAGAAAACTACGTTTATTACACCTTGGGGAACATTTTGCTACAAGGTGATGTCGTTCGGTCTGAAGAACGCATGGTCCACTTACCAACGAGCAATGGTTACTTTGTTTCATGATATGATTCATCATGAGATTGAAGTCTATGTTGATGACATGATTGCGAAGTCCCAAACGGAGGAGCGACATCTGGTCAATTTGCTGAAGCTTTTTGAGAGGCTTAGGAAGTTCAGGTTGAGGCTGAACCCTAACAAGTGTACTTTCGAAGTACGGTCCGGAAAACTACTGGGGTTTATCGTGAGCGAAAGAGGCATTGAGGTTGATCCTGCGAAAATAAAAGCAATACAAGAAATGCCAGCGCCAAAAACTGAAAAAGAAGTTCGTGGTTTCCTGGGCAGAATAAACTACATTGCAAGGTTTATTTCTCAGCTCACGGCCACGTGTGAACCGATGTTCAAACTATTAAAGAAAGATCAGGCGATTATCTGGAACGAGGATTTCCATAAGGCATTTGATAAGATAAAACAGTATCTACAGGAACCTCTGATCTTGATACCCCCAGTGGCCGGAAGACCCTTAATCATGTACTTGACACTTCTTGAGAATAGTATGGGGTGTGTTCTCGGTCAGCACGACGAGACGGGCAGGAAGGAGCATGCCATTTACTATCTGAGTAAAAAGTTCATGGACTGTGAATCTCGTTACTCGATGCTGGAGAAGACGTGTTGTGCACTAGCCTGGGCTGCCAAACGTTTACGACAGTACATGCTCAACCACACAACCATGCTAATTTCGAAGATGGATCCGATCAAGTACGTCTTCGAGAGGCAAGCACTTTCGGGCAGGATTGCTAGATGGAAAATGGTGTTGACGGAATATGACATTCAGTACGTTTCCCAGAAGGCTATCAAGGGAAGCGTATTGTCTGAATACCTTGCCGAACAGCCGATCGAGGATTATCAGCCGATGAAATTTGAATTCCCTGATGAGGATATCATGTTTCTTAAAGTGAAAGATTGCGATGAACCGTTGCCCGACGAGGGTCCAGATAGGAAATCCCAATGGAAATTGATATTTGACGGGGCGGTTAACTCTTATGGAAGTGGCATTGGGGCAATCATCACGACTCCCCATGGATCCCACATCCCGTTCACTGCGAGACTGACGTTTCCGGTCACCAATAACGAAGCGGAGTACGAAGCATGCATCATGGGTCTAGAAGAGGCAATTGATTTGAGAATCAAGAACCTAGATGTATATGGTGACTCGGCACTTGTGATCAACTAGATTAAAGGGGAGTGGGAGACTTGTCAATCGAATTTGGTGCCGTACATGAACTATGCCAGGAGGCTGCTTCCGTTCTTTGATCGAGTGGAACTCCATCATGTGCCCAGAGCTGAAAATCAGATGGCTGATGCCTTAGCCACGTTGGCTTCGATGTATAAAGTTAATTTTTGGAATGAAGCTCCAAGAATTGTCCTTTCTCGTCTTGATAGACCTGCATTCATCTTTGCGATCGAGGAAGCCTCCGATGGGAAGCCATGGTTCCATGACATCCAGACCTTCCTTATGACTAAGGAGTATCCGGCAGGAGCGTCAACCCGGGATAAGAAGACTCTGAGGAGACTGTCTGGAAATTTTTATCTCAATCCTGATGGAGTTTTGTATAAAAGAAACCACGATCTCGTGCTACTCAGATGCGTAGATGAGAAAGAAGCGAGTATGCTCATGGAAGAAGTCCATGAAGGCACATTTGGTACGCACGCCGGCGGATACGCTATGACGAGAAAGATCCTGAGAGCAGGATACTACTGGCTGACGATGGAATCAGATTTCTTCAAATTCGCGAAAAGATGTCATAAATGCCAGATTTATGCTGATAAGATTCACGTGCCGCCGTGCCCGTTAAATTTCATGTCCTCCCCGTGGCCGTTCTCCATGTGGGGCATCGACATGATAGGTAAGATCGAGCCCACTGCATCTAACGGTCATCGCTTCATTCTAGTAGCTACCGACTACTTCACCAAGTGGGTGGAGGCAGCCTCATACGCTAATGTGACCAAGCAGGTGGTGGCTAAATTCATAAAAAGGGACATCATCTGTCGTTACGGAATTCCCGAGCGGATCATTACTGATAATGCTTCGAATCTGAATAACAAGATGATGAAGAGCTGTGCCAGAATTTCAAGATTGAACACCACAACTCATCTCCTTACCGCCGAAGATGAATGGCGCGGTTGAGGCGGCCAATAAGAACATCAAGAAGATTGTACAGAAGATGGTTGTGACCTACAAGGATTGGCACGAGATGTTGCCGTTTGCACTGCATGGTTATCGTACAACGATACGTACATCAACCGGGGCAACTCCTTTCTCACTGGTGTACAGTATGGAAGTTGTCCTACCGTTAGAAGTGGAGATCCCTTCTTTACGAGTTTTGGTTGACGTGAAACTCGATGAGGCAGAATGGATTAAGAACCTACTAAACCAACTCAGCCTGATGGACGAGAAGAGGTTAGCATCGATTGCATATGGTCGTCTGTACCAAAGCCGAATGAAGAAAGCTTATGATAAGAAGGTGCATCCTAGAAGCTTTCAGACGGGTGATCTCGTCCTGAAGAAGATTCTTTCTCCACACTTCGATCACCGGGGCAAGTGGACTCCCAATTATGAAGGTCCGTACGTCGTCAGCAAGGTCTTCTCGGGAGGAGCCTTGTTTGTTATCCACGATGGATGGCGAAGATTTTGCATCCCCGGTGAACGCGGACGCAGTTAAAAAAATACTTTGCTTAAAAAACGACCAGCTGGAAAGAAAAAGAATATCCAGGCAAAAATGGGGCATCCCGGCGAACCATAAAAAAGGAAAAAGGTTCGGGCAAAAATTAGGGATACAAAAGAAAAGAATGTACACCCGCAAAGTCGAAAACTTGGAAGGGCGACTTTGGCAAAAAAAGGGTATCCCGGTGAATCGAAAACCCGAAAGGGCGATTCAGGCAAAAGTTAGGGATTTGAAAAAGCAAATGACTGCGTTCCGCGTATGGACTCTCATTGTTTAGTGGACCTGAGGGCCGTTTATCTGAATCAATCTCTTTTGAAGCTGAAGCGTCGGAGAAGTATCGAAGTCGAGTGGGTCATAGAGGGATCAACTCATGGTGTTCGTCTACGCCGCATTGCCGACATTTGTAAATACTGATGTATATTTGTGTTTTTATATTTGCGCGACTTCCTCATTCCAGGAGCTTGCATCTGTTGTAAAACATTTTTACCCATTCAGGGGTTCGTTATCAATAAAATGTATACTATTCAGTAATTCTGTTTGCCTGTTTAGCATTTATCTGTTTTGTTTGCGAAAAAGAACGCCGATGTTTTTGATAAAATGCGCATACATAAACTTACTGGCCTAGGCCACTGATTGTTGAAACAATGAATTACTTGAACATTGTCACAAGATGATAACCTTGATAGGTCCCTCTGAGAAGGGTATCTTGTCTGTTGTTTGTGTTGTTGCAGGTGTAGCATATTCCAGGCAGTACGTCGTATGCGTCCCCAAGCAGAGAAGATTCTCTCCCCAGTCAGATGCATCCGGCAGGATCGTCGTTTACCCAGCTGAGTCATACACTGAAGTATGCAGCCCTCGATAGTTCAGACTGAAGTCTCCAGCGGAATTGAAATTCCCCACAGAGTCGTACTCTCCCAAGTAAGCAGGATGATTCCTTCTTCCCCAGCCGAGCTTGCAATCCCCCAAGAGAGCCGAGTCCTTGGAAGCCGTTCAGGCCATGATTGGTGTTCCCCAGTAGAGTGTTGAATAGCTGATGCTGTATTTCCCCATCGGAGTCGTTATCTCCAGGAAAGTTTTTCCGCAAAGGCCGTGCAGTTTATTTCTGCAATTGACATCGTTTTCCTCAGCAGTTGTGGTTCATACACCTAGATGAGCAGGTTCAGGTTCTCGTAGAGCTTTTTTCCCCTGCAGCAGTCGACTGAAGTTCGTTTCCCCAGGCGGAGTCCAATTGAGATTGGTGTAACTTCTTCTCCTTGGCAGGATGGTTCCTCCTCTCCGCCAGAGTGGTTCTTTCTCCTTGACAGGAGGATTCTCCCTTCAGCATTTATTTTGCTGATGGGGTCATAGCATCTTGCATGATTGCATAGCATTTACCCTAAGAATGCGTAGCATTTCCACCGTGTGGAGCATTGCGCCATTGTCAAACATATGCATATGAATCATGAGCTAGGTCGTTACCGTTCTTGTTTTACAGGTGTTCCCCAGCAGGGTGTCTGCTCAGGATGATTCCTGAAATCTCAGAAGAGTTGTGTGGCTCAAGACGATTCTTGAATTCCCCCAGCAAAGTCGCTCGCCCAAGATGATTGCTTAAGATGATTCTTAAAATCCCCAATGAAGTCGCCAGAGTTGGTTGCTCAAGTTGATGCTTAGAGTCCCCGACAGAGTGTTTGCTCAGGACGATTCCTGAAATCTCCAGCAGAGTTATTGGCTCAAGATGATTCTTGAAGTTCCCGATGGAGGTATTTGTCCAAGATGATTCTTGAAGTCCTCAGCAGAGTTGATTCACCCAGAATGATTTCTGAATCCCCGAAGCAGAGTTACTTGATAGTTCTCCAGAATCCCCAGCGGAGATGTGTCATCCCCAACAGGTTTGAACAGAGAAGTTGAGATTTCCCTTGAAGACTTGATGATTGAAGTCCGGCAGCGGTGCCAAAACCCCGGACTTACTGATGAAGTCTAAGCACGAGGTCAACGTAGCTTGCCTAGCTGATGCAGGGTGCCTGACGGTAAAGGATTGAATATCCTTATTTGGTTCATGATTGACCAAGAATTCTATTCCCGACTTACTGACGAAGTCCAGCTAACGCCCGAGAATCCCTTTGAATGCCCGATGGCATGATTAACTCGATTGTTAAAAAGTCCCTAATGACCTGATGAGTCCCGAGGAATTCTGACGCCTGACGGCATGATCGACCGTGTATCACCGGTTACCGTGTGACCAATTCCCCAACAAGTTTCCGTGCAATTGTCATGCTCAGTTTTGAAGACGTTCCTACCAATCAGAGTATCGTTTACATGTGTGGACGGCATAATTGACCATCCATCACTTGTTGCCGTGTAACCGGTGATTCCTCGATGATTTGAGGACATAGATGATCATCCTGACGGAAATTTGAGATTAATCCATCACTAGCTACCAGGCAACCGGTGATCCCTCGATGATTTGAGGACGCAACAATATCAGATAAATCAGAGAATCATCCTGACGGAGATTCAGATCAACATTTCTCCAGCTAGTTGCCGTGCAACTATTATTTCAGTTTCCGAAGATTTGTTCCCATCAGAGTACCTTGTACTTATGCAGTCGGCAAATTTCCAGGTTTGTTGGTATTCAACCGTCTCGTACCTTGATGGTTTGAGAGCCGTTCGCTTCTCACCCAGTCAGGTCCAAGCCGTTTGAATAGGGGCAGCTGTTGCACCCCAAAATTTGACCAACTTTTCTTTACCTAGCTTGTGTTTCATTTCATTCACATTAGCATTATCATTTGCATTTCATGGACATGTATGCAGGTGATCAAGAGGTATGATTACCAATTAAGAGCTATACAAGACTATGAAGCTAGCTAAGAAGGTTGTTCAAGTGTTCAAGGGTTGATATCCTTGTCAGAGAAGTTGAAAGAGCCTCAGAAAGAGTGGTTGAAGCCAAGTGTGTAGGTCTCCTAACTTGAGAGTTGTGGGAAGCCATCAGATGATTCTGAGGTCATGAAGATAGACTTGAGGTCTTGAGAGAGCTCAGAAGAAGTGTTGAAGATCACTTTGAGGCCTAGACAGGTCATTGTGCAAGAATAAGAAGCCTCAGCCATGATTGGTGCAGCTAGGGTTTGACTGGGTCAACCCTAGGTCAACTGATGATTTGAAGAAGGTTGAGACCTAATTCAAGAGCCATGTGATCATGGATTGAAGCATTGAGATACTATAAGGATGATTCCAAGGTTAACTCATCATGATTGAAGAGTTTGAGAAGTTTCAAGCTAGGGTTTCTAAGGCTTGACAGTGTAAAATCCCGTAGTTTGACCCCTATCTTCAAGGTAATTTAGCTCAAGATGTGATTGTCATCTCATCTTGCCCCCAACATGATTGTTGTAGAGCATGATCTTAGATTTAGTTTAAGTGCTAGAAGTCCTTGATAGTATTTGTAGAACCCAAGTTATGGCTTTGACAAGTTACAAGTCCTCTGAGACATGTGAATTTGGAGCTTGAAAGTTACCCAACTTGCATGAAACATTTGCCCTAGAAGGATGATTCCTATGAACTTTTGGTCAACATTAATGTTGTTACTTATCCTCTTAGCTTTCTAGAGAGTACTATAAGTCCTTGATATGATTTGTAGAACTCAAGTTATGGCTTTGACAAGTCAAGGGTATTTTTGGACATTTAGAGATTACAGGTCATTTCAATCATAAGTCCATAACTCCTATTTGCAAGCTTCAAATGGGAAAATGTTCAACATCAAACTTGTTCAAAATGATGTTTTAAGGCTAGCCAAGTGGTCATGAGAGGTTGGAATTGCTTGTAACTCAAAATTGCAAAATTGACTTAAAAAGGAAGAATTAAAGTTCATTAAAAGGACCAAATTTGTGATTTTTCATTCCAAGGCCAAGATAAGGCATGTAATATGGTCATTTGATCAGAAATGATATTTTAAAGACATTGGCAATATTACTTTTCTCATTTGAGGTCAAAATCATGGAGTTGCATTTGCTTGCTTAAGGCTTAAGTTACATATGCCAAATTACACATAAGATCAAAACCAAGGTGCAAACACATCCAAACACACTCAAAATCTCATGTGGAGAGAATTTGGATGAGGATGAGGGCAAATGCAAGCTGCTAGCGGAACTGACATGAACATGGCATGAGATTGAATTTCAAGTGAGATGAGATATTGAACTTCTCATTAGAGTGATCCATAACTTTCTAGATCATTCAGTCATGTTCTATATAAACACATGAAGTGATACAAGACTAAGGTTGGTGAGAATTGAGAGAGGATAGTGAGATTGAACTTTGAAATTTCTTCTTGCAAATACAATTCTGTTACAAGGTTTGGATCAATTTCAATCCATTCTTTGCTCCCAATAGCTTGCTCTAGTGTTAGTGGTATGATCCCAGATTGAATTCAAGGCACAACTGTGGAAGAATCGTGAGTTGGCCATTGGAGTTTGAAGCTTGCAACTCAGAATCGGGTTCGAGAATCCACGAGGTTTCATCTCATTTCTTTGCATACAGAAGGTTGATTGGATGCTAGTGAAGGAATCTGGAGCTTATTGAAGGTTGATTTGAAGATTTAACCACTCTGTTCATCAAGAATTTGCAGGTATGTACTTTTCATCGTGCAGCTTAATTTAAGCATAATCAATAGGAATTGTTAGTTTAGATATGATGTAGATTGTTAGTAGAAGCTTTCTGGTAGCAATTGGCTAGGTTTGGAGACAATTAGGGAGATGACTCAAATTCTGTTCATGCTGATATCTTGGTGATTCTTGAGAGTTAATCTTAATTTGATAGCTAGATCAACTCAGTGAAGCATGTGATGATGTTAGACACCATAATCTTAAGTTTGGTGAGATTTGATCTTTGAGTGATTTCTGAGATTTTAATCGTGATTTGAGTTAGGATGAGTCTCAATGTTATTGATTGGCATGGTCAGATTCAGTGGGAAAAATGGAGTGGATTAGTGTATTCATGTGAGAGTTTTGATGGAGTATTGATGAAGTAACGATTTGGGGAAGATGAGTTGAAGCTCTAAACTTCCATGGTTTCTTTCCCTCCAACATTCAAAAGGAAGAAGACGACTAGGTAGCCATTGGATATGGGCGGAAGACATTGACCTGGAAGGATCCAACGGCACGAGTGATCTAAATTTTGTGAAGGACTCTGAGTAACTTGAACGCAGCGTTTCATTTAAGTAATCTGGGTGGGCTTAGTGCAACATTGATATCACCACCCCCCTTATGGCTCAGTCTGGATAATGAACTGAGAATATGTGCTATTCTCACCACGGCGCTTATCCATTTCTTTTGATTTTCATTTTATTTTTTCATTTCATTCATGGTTATTGAATAATCCATAAAAAATTGAAAAATGACTCAAATGATTCCCTTCTTTTTTCCATTGATTCATGATTGAATCTAGTTTTTTAGATAAAAAAATATTAATATTTCATGCATTTTTGATTTTATTTGCATTTGTTGAATTTTAATTGATATTAAAATGACCATGGTTGATGCATGGTTTTGTTGAATTTGGTTTGATCATTTGATGATGATTTTTGCCTTGATTTTTTGTGTGTAGCTAGAATAGATATGCATGTTCCCCCTAGATTTTTCTCACATTTTTGTGATGAATGTAAGTGGTACTTTTAAGTTGAAACTTTAGAAGCTCCCTTTTTTAGGGTTTATGGTTGATACCTCATGATTTAGGGTTTATTTCTAGAACTTGGTGGATGATTCAACCTCTGAATTTTGTATGGTAGATTCATGATTGAATTAGGGTCCCTTAGGAAAATTTGTAGGAGTTTACAATGTGGTTTGCTATTTTTGCTTGATTTTAGTTTAGGGGCTAACTTTGGATGATTCTGATGCACTAATTCAACTAGAATGACTTCTTAGTTCCCTTAGATTAGGGTTTTGTCTCTCTTGCTCTTGGAGGATGTTGAAGACAAGCTTGGGCTATACCATGGAATGCTTAAAGAAGCTTGGATGTGAAGATCTCCCCTTCTTTTGGTGTAGTGTTGATTAGGTGTTAAGATTAGGGTTTGTAGGCAGAGCTTCTAGATAGATTCTCTTCTTTCATAAACATTGAAGATGTTGATCACTTCCATTCTTCCCTATGATGTAAGGTCCCTTGTAAAGGCCTCATCCCTACTTTGGTAGGATGTGTGGTTCTTTACAAGTTGGTAGAACCTTTGAGGGTCCCTTTCTCTGATGATAGGATGCTTAGTGGTGACCTTTGGTCTTCACTCTGCTACCAATCATCCAAACTTTGCTCTTGTTAGATGAATTTTTTCCCTTGCTAGAGGATGGAGTTCCTTGCTTGAAGAGATTGAGGGGTAGGAGTTGATACTTCTTTGTGTTTGAAGATTACTCTTAGGAGCTGAAGCTTGTAGATCAGGAAGAGCAAGTTGATACTTGTAAGGAGGAGAGAGCTGAAGCTTGAAGGTCCAGAAGAACAAGTTGACACTTGTGAGAGGAATTCATTGAAGATTGAATGAAGAAGCTGAAGCTTGAGGAAAGCAAGTTGACACTTGTGAGTTCAATGCTTTGAGAGCCAGAAGGAGCCAAGTTGATACTTGATATTAGGGTTGAGACCTGAAGGTAGAGTTTACTTTGGAGCCGAGGCTAGAAGAAGAAGGATAAGTTGATACTTATGTTTGATAGTTTAGAAGCTTGAAGAAGTAAGTTGACACTTGCTATTAAAGATGAAAGACTTGAAGAGCAGTTGAAG
>CAWUDS030004439.1:1266298-1285778 GCA_963859935.3 Lathyrus sativus | reverse complement strand
AATGCAACAACTAGACAAACAAGGCGCAAAGGCCGCAAACCACAAAGGCAAGGGAGCTCAGCTCTACCAAATACCAACAAGCAAAGCCACTCAATAACAAACAAGCAGAAGGAGGACCACCTCAACTTCTCATGCACACAAAGTCTACTTCTAAGATGCACCTATTCAGAACTATCTAGATGAATGCCTAAGTCTAATGCAACATAACATCATACAAGTCAAACAATCCAAAGAGAAGGCAAGCTAACCTGACAAGCCCCTATCCTCAAAACAAGAAATTACTCCTGGGCAAGGCCCCTAACAAACCTGAAACAATCTCCTAATATATCTCTAACCAAAACTCTATACAGCACCCTAAGCAAAGATCTAAGCAACAAATTCTAATCAAAACCTTAAGCAAGAGGAATCAATCCCAGTCTCTAAGCTTCAGACCAAGCTTACCAGAGAAAAGGAAGCTAAGCAGACAAGCCCATAGTGCTTTCCTCAGGAAAGTACCAGGAGGTTACTACTCAGGAGTCATATCCTATGCGGCTCGACAACTGTGATCAGTTTATATTCCTCCTCAGGAGAAATTAAACTCACATGAAGGCTCCGGCGTCACTGGATAATTGAGAAAAACCTATATGCACTAAGGGAACTAAGTGAACAGACTCATAGGACCTTCCTCAGGAAAGTACTAGGAGACTGACACTTAGGAATCGTATCCTACGTGGCTCAACAACTGTGATCAGTTTACATTCCTCCTCAGGAGAAATTAAACTCACAAGTTGGCTCCAACATCACTGGATACTTAAGAAATCCTAGATAAACTAATGGAACTAAGTGAATAGACCCATAGGACCTTCCTCAGGAGAGTACTAGGAGACTTCCACTTAGGAATCGTATCCCATGTGGCTCAACAACATGTGATCAGTTTACATTCCTCCTCGGGAGAAATTAAACTCACAAGTCGGCTCCGACATCATTGGATACTTACGAAAGAGGTGAGAAGAAAGAATGAAAGTCATTCACAGTGCCTTCCTCAGGAAAGTACCATAAACTCCCTTCAAACTTCAGGATCTCGAACCTCACAAACAGACAACAAGCTCCTAGACTAAGCCTCAATCCAATGCATCTTTGCAAGCTCCAGCAAGACTGCAACCAGCTCCCACCTTGAGAAGAACCCACAGGCCAAAAACCCACAAGAGACTATCTCTGAAGTTCAACCACAGTTGAACTACAAAGTCAGAAGTCATCAAGACTTCTCCTATCTTCAGGCTCAGACAAATCACATCAGAACATCCTACAAAAATCTGATAAAAAATCTATGGGAAACCTACATGGCTCTAGGGTAACATACTGAAAAATCAGAACAAAATTCAATACCAGATGAAAGAACTAAAATCAGCAACACAGACATATCCACAAACCAATTTATTCAACATCAATAGCAGTGAAAAAATGCAATTAAAATGAAAATGCATGATTAAGCTAAGGTTTTTGCACTATAAAATTCTACACTGAATTACGAGTCTACAGAAAAAAGAACGGAATTATTTGACTAAATCTATCATTTTTTATGAATTTTCTAATGATATGCATGCATTGACCATATTAAAAACATCAATTAAAATGGAAAATATACAAAAAAATAACAAACAAAAATAAAATGTCGTTTTTATTTTTATTTAATTTTCTAGATGCTTTCATGAAATGGTAGAAAAAAAGAAGAATTAAAAATCACTCATTTACATTTTTATTATGATTTATTTAATATGCAAGGAAAACAAAAGAAATTGAAAGAAATAAAATTGAAATAAAACTGGAGGGGGGTTTAAACAGTAAGGAATTCAGCTCACTCTATATTGGGCCCTGAAGATGGGGTGTTAACAGCAAAGGGCGTAGGGCCCAAGCTTATTAACCAAAGAAAAACAGCAAAAACTGAACTGAAACGCAGGGGGGTGCAACGCTAGCAAATTTTCAGTTCATACTATTACTGGGCTTACGCCCAGGGGGTGCTATTAGTAATTAGGGCCTAAGGCCCAAACTGATTACTCTGTCTCTCATACGCCAGGGAGGTGAACGAGTAACAATGGTGTAGCATCAGAAAAATACATTTGGGCCCAAGCCCAAACCGAACCCTAATCTGAACGAACCCTAAACAAAACCATCTTCCTCCTCACAAACCCAGGTTACTGTTCATGCAAACCCTTCTGAAACCCTAGCGCCGCTGCTCCCATATCCAAACTCGGTTACACTCTAAATCCAATACCGAAGCTCTGAAAGAGAAACACCATTCTACGCTCATCACTCCACCACACAGCTTCATCCGCAAAACAAACATTAGCCGCCACCTCATGACATCCTAATCATCAACGATCCAACTCTCAACCTCACCTCTCACTCAAGAAACTAACCTCAACTAAACATGGCCTAGCTTCATAAGTATAGTCAAATTGAAGTTCTTACGCTAAATGTCCTCAAGATCCTAAGTCTACAGAATCTAACACGCGCATGCAAATGAAGGAGTTTAAGGAAGAAGGCTATAGAAACCTGGAACGACGAACGATAGTTGATGCTCTTTGAAGAGGTGGATCGTTTGCTGAAGATCTTCGAACGGAGACGATTTCTGATGGTGGATCCGACGCTTGCTGAATCTTGCGTAGAGGAAAATAGATGAATCTTCACGAACTGGATTCGCTCCGATGATTGTTGATTAAGCGTACAATGTTTTCTGGAGGAGAAACTCAAGAAGCGATGAACGAAGAATGATTGACGGTGAGAATCAATTTCTGAAGAAGGATGATTTTCCGGTCGTTCTTGATGAATGTGAAGATTGATGTTGATCGGAGGAATCTGGAAGCTTTGTGTTCTTGACTGAAAATCGATGATTGATGACGATCGGAGGGAACTGGAAGAAGATTAACGTGCAAAGGATGAATTTCTGATGATTCTGGCGTTCTCCGGCAGAGTGAGCGGCGGTCGGAGTCCGTTAGCAGTGGTCGGAGGCCGTTGTCGCCGGTTTTGCATGCCCGGCGAGGAATCTCCGGTGAGGAAATGAGGCGAGGACAAGTGGCGCCAAGTGTCTCAGGGAGAGAGAGAGAGTGGGGGACAGCTGGGGGACACGTGTGTGAGTCTGGGAGCGTCTCTGAGTTGTGGTGGCGTGATTACCGTGAAACGCGTGGGACCCCTTCTGAGCCAACACGTGGCTCTGCTATTTAAAGCCTTGGCACTTTCTGGACCACTCTAGGACCTTCTAGAAGCTTGCTGAAGAGTCTGGACATTCGCTGGAAAACTTGGACCTTTTCTGGGCTTCTGAATTGCAACAATGACTGAGAATTGGGCCTCAAAAACTGGACTCTGGCCCACGAAAATGACCAAAAAAATCTGTAAAAAAAACTGAATAATAATAAAACACAATTAAGCCTAATTATACCTAATTAATATCAATTAGCATCTAATTAGCTAATTACCCTAATCAACTATCTTAATCCTAATTAAATCTAAAAAAAATCAATTACCCTAATTAAACTCTAAAAAGTGATTAAATGTCTAATTAATTCTATATTATCCTAATTCCTTATTAAAATTCTACCATTATTTAAAACTAGTAAATCTATTTAAGACTATAATATTTCCTATATTATCTAAACAACTATTTAATTTCTATTAACCCTAATTTGTATCATTCTATTTAATATGCTAAGAAAAATTCACCAATATTCTAAAAATGATAAAAGCTATTTAAATTCTATTAAAAATTCTACAAATGATTAAAATCTATTTAAAATATTCTATAAAATTCTAAAAAGAGGATTAAGCTATTAAAATATTCAAAAACCTATTTAAATTCCAGAAAAATCTATAAAGCCTATTAAAAATTCACAAAAGTCTATAAAAATCCTAAAAATGCAGATGGATGCAAATGACCGCCATAAAAGAGCGCACGAGACCAGATCGAATTGAACAGAGATCCCCGGGCATCAGAATATCCTCAAAATCACTGTGCAAGCTAAAACTCACTGAGGAGCGCACAATTTCCCGAAAATAAAACCCTGGTGATCTGGACTAGATCTGCCATATCTGATAGACAAAAATCAAGCTGTAAACTCTGATATCCCCTGTTTGCACAAAAATCATCTGTCTGATTTGCAAATATGAAATTAGACCACGAGTCAGATAGGAGAATCGGTTGGTCAAATTTAGGGTGCAACAGTAGGCACAAGATGCGATGTCTTGCCGAGTAAACTTAGAATTAACCCCTTAGGTTTATTTTCTCACTTTTAATCCCTTTGTACATATACCTTAAGCAAATAAATAAAGCAAATAGATAAACATCTGAACAAAAGGTTCCTGTAGAGTACTACAGAAGTTTAGGGTGCTAATACCTTCCCTAAACTTAACCAACCCCCGAACCCTAGATCTTTCCCCGCATTGTGTTTACGATGCAAAAATAGGTTTTCCCTTTTTGACCTTTTCCTTCGGATAAATCAAAGAGCGGTTGTGAATTGAATTGCGATTCAAACTCATTAATAGTTTGTGATCCTATTTCCACCGCAACAATTCGTTTCAAACACAACGACAACACTTTAAAAAGCATTAGAGCTTAATGGTTTTCAAAAAGTAATTTTAACCACGAACGGAATAGCGACAACATACGTTCCGCCTTAGAGTTGCGACTAGCGTCAACAACCATAGTGAGACAAAGGTCTTTAAACCGTCATTTTCTCCTTAAACTATTTTTGAAAACACTCAGAACACCGGTGACTTGTCGAATCCTTGAAGAACCAACATATTGCATACCGATTCAAGCATTTATACCTTAAGTAACGTTTTTAGTTCCCCTTTGGTTTACGCACTTATTTTGCTTTTATTTCCCTAAAACCATACCAACCTAGCTAAACACAATAACACCCGAAAATACTAGCTTGATTACGAGTCCCTGTGGGATCAATATCTTATATTACTATGCGATAGACTGTGCACTTGCAGTTAGTTCAGTTAGACATAGAAAGTCGCGATCAAGTTTTTGGCGCCGTTGCCAGGGACCTGTTTAGTCAATAGTGTAATCCTTTGTTACACAGTATAGACTAGGTTAACTATTCTCTCTCCCTCTACTCGTTCTTCGGTTGTATGCCAAGTACTCGCTCACAAGGCGACATCTTACAACCTACAATCGCCGAACTAGAGCGCTTCTTACACTTAAGAAGGCGCATCCTCGAATATCAACAAAAACACAATATTCCTGATCTTCTAGCTCATACTCCTGTTGAAGAATCAAAGATGGCTGAAGGACCTCAGAAAAAACCGCTGAAGGACTACGCTACCCCATCTCAGCTGGAGCCTTGAAGTAGCATTGTTGCACCCGTTATTAACCGGAACAATTTCGAGCTGAAACCGTCATTGCTGTCAGCCGTACAACAACATCAATTCTCAGGAAATGCATTTGAGGATTTAAATGAACACTTAACGAAGTTTGTGCAATACGCAGACAAAGTGAAGGCCAATGGAGTAACTCCAGATGCAATAAGACTTCGTCTCTTTCCTTTCTCTCTTAGAGATAGAGCCTGGACTTGGTTACAATCCTTACCATCCAACTCCGTTATGACGTGGGAATAGTTGAAGAATGTTTACTTAGCAAGATACTTTCCGCCAAGCAAGACTGCTATGCTTAGAGCTCAAATCAACGAATTTCGACAGAAAGATGTTGAATCTCTCTATGAAGCATGGGAAAGGTTTAAGGATATGATGAGAGCATGTCCTCACCACGGTTTAGAAGACTGTGTGATGATCCATACTTTCTACTATGGGATTCTATATAACACTAGATTAACGGTAGACATCGCCGTAGGCGGTGAACTTATGGATAAGCCATACGACGAAGCCTATCAACTTATCGAAAACATGTCTCAGAACCACTGCCAATGGGGAGGTGAAAGAACTCCATCAGAGAAACCTGCAGCGAAAGGTGGGATGTACGAGATCAGCAGTCTTGAAAATTTCAACGCTAAGGTAGATGCTCTAGCGCAGAAAATCGACAGTCTGACTGTAACTCCACCTGCAACCGTAGCTGATGTAACTCCAAATTGCGAGTTATGTGGATCGGCACTCATAATGCGCCCGAGTGCCCATTATTGGCAGGAATTCCACCAGACCAAGTTAACTACGCTCAAGGTAATCCTTACGCAAATACTTACAACCTAGGATGAAGGAACCACCCAAACTTTTCCTACAAAAGCGATAATGCCCTGCAAGCACTAGCTGCTCCGCCAGGATATCAGAAACCAGCCGCTGCTGCCCAGACTGCCCCTAGGAAATCAAATCTCGAAGTGATGATGGAAAAATTCATAGCTACTCAAGTTCAAACAAATAAAGAATTCCTGAATCAAAACATACACACTAGCGAGCAAATTAAACAGCTGACCGGAAAAGTAGACGCTTTAGCCACCCATCATAAAATGCTTGAAACGCAGATATCACAAGTGGCTCAACAACAAGCCTCTGCAGCCGCACCAGCTGGGACATTTCCAGGTCAGTCAGAACCTAATCCAAAAGGTCATGCAAATGCTGTCATATTGCGAAGTGGAAAAGAATTGGAAGGCCCAACAGATCCTAGGAATGAAGATTCAGCCATGCATCAGAAATCTGATAAACCAACAGAAAAGGAGTCTGAAACTGAAAAGAAGGAAGGTGACAA
This sequence comes from Lathyrus sativus, assembly GCA_963859935.3. Taxonomy (NCBI): domain Eukaryota; kingdom Viridiplantae; phylum Streptophyta; class Magnoliopsida; order Fabales; family Fabaceae; genus Lathyrus; species Lathyrus sativus. Next base: position 1,279,102 of record CAWUDS030004439.1, on the reverse strand, counting down.
GCAAGAGGCCGCCAAAGATGAAAACTCATATGTGCCTCCAGCGCCATTTAAACCACCGATTCCTTATCCTCAAAGATTCATAAATTCCAAAACTTCAGGACAATTTAAGAAATTCGTTGAACTTCTGAAACAACTAAATATCACTATTCCTTTCACAGAAGCGATAACTCGAATGCCGTCATACGCTAAGTTTCTTAAAGAAATCTTGTCTAACAAAAGGAAAATCGAGCATAACGAAATAGTTACACTTACTGCCGAATGTAGCGCAATCATTCAAAATAACATGCCTCCTAAACTAAAAGACCCAGGTAGTTTCTCCATACCTTGCGTCATAGGAAAGTTCGTCATAGACAAAGCTTTATGCGATCTAGGAGCCAATATAAGCGTTATGCCCTTATCTATATGCAAAAAGCTGAATATGGGAGAACTAAGACCAACTAAAATGTCCGTGCAATTGGATGACCAATCAGTCAAATATCTCGTCGGTATGCCGGAAAACGTTCCAGTACGCATAGGCCAATTCTATATTCCAACCGACTTCATAATCATGGACATCAAAGAGGACTCTGTTACCCCAATTATCCTAGGAAGACCGTTCCTAGAGACAACCGGAGCTATCATAGACGTAAAGAAAGGAAGGCTAACATTCGAAGTAGGAGAAGAAAAGATAGAGTTCATCCTTACTAAGTTCTTGAAGGTACCAGCAATAGATGACACATGCTATATAGTAGATGTCATTGACGAATGCATACGAGAGCTGGAGAAGGAAGAAACTAAATATTCTGAAATCATGAAGATCCAAATCCCTGCTATTCATGAAGATGACAACTGGCGTGCACCATACAAAGATGATAGTCTGAGCGAGATCTTAGCACTAACTCCAAATCACATGCCAGGTCCGAAAAACCCAGCTTTAGAACTTAAAGAACTACCTAAAACCCTCAGGTACGAATTCTTAGACACAGAATTCAAAAGACCAGTAATAGTCAACACAAATTTAGGATAATCAGGCTATAATATAAGCGATCTTAAAGGCATAAGTCCTTCCATCTGTATGAATCGTATCATGCTAGAGGAAGACTGCAAAACTTCAAGAGAACATCAGAGAAGGATAAATCCGATCTTAAGCACTGTAGTCAAAGATGAGGTGAAAAAGTTACTAGACGCAGGAATCATATACCCGATCTCCGACAGCCAATGGGTCAGCCCAGTGCATGTAGTGCCGAAGAAAGGAGGCGTTACTGTAGTGAAGAATGTGAAAGTTGAATCGATAACCCAAAGAGTTGTGACTGGAAGCAGGATGTGTATTGATTACAGAAAACTGAATAAGGCGACTCAGAAAGATCACTTCCCTTTACCTTTCATAGACCAGATGTTGGAAAGAATAGCGAAACATTCGTACTTCTGCTATCTAGATGGTTATTCAGGATTCTTCCAAATTCCTATTCACCCCGATGACCAAGAAAAGACAACATTCACCTGTCCTTATGGCACTTTTGCATATCGCCGAATGCCGTTCGGACTATATGCAATGCTCCAGCGACCTTCCAAAGATGCATGATGGCAATCTTTGCGGATTTCGTAGACGACATCATGGAAGTGTTCATGGATGACTTCTCTGTATGCGGACAAAGCTTTGAAAGTTGCCTGTCAAATTTAGAAATGGTACTCAAAAGATGCGCTAAAGTGAACCTTGTCCTTAATTGGGAGAAATGCCATTTCATGGTCCGACATGGCTTCGTTTTAGGACACGTCATATCTGAAAAGGGGATTGAGGTTGACAAAGCTAAAATAGAGATCATAAAGGATCTTCAACCTCTGAAAACCATACGAGAAATACGAAGCTTCTTAGGACACGCTGGATTCTACCGAAGATTCATAAAGGATTTCTCGAAAATCACAAAACTTCTGATAGGTTTGTTGATGAAAGATGTCGAGTTCGTTTTCTAAAAAGAATGCTTGGAAGCATTCGAAACTCTAAAGACAACACTCATTACCGCACCAATCATGCAACCCCCAGATTGGCGGCTACCATTCGAAATCATGTGCGATGCGAGTGATTATGCTGTAGGCGCAGTTCTAGGACAAAGGAAAGACAAGAAGCTTCATGCAATCTACTACGCCAGTAAAACTTTAGACCCTGCCCAAATGAACTACGCCACAACAGAGAAGGAACTTCTAGCTGTTGTGTTTGCACTTAACAAATTTCGTTCCTACTCGGTAGGAGCCGAAATAATCATATACACAGATCACGCTGCCATTAGGTACCTAATAATCAAAAAGGATGCTAAACCAAGATTATTGAGATGGATCCTATTATTACAAGAGTTTGACTTAGAAATTAAAGATAAGAAAGGAACCGAGAACGTAGTTGCAGATCACTTATCCCGAATAGAGGGCATTAAACAAGAGTCAGTGCCTATCAATGACGATTTTCCTTACGAACGTCTGATAGCCAAATTGGAAAGCGATATGTCCAGCTTAACCTCGGAAGAACCAGAACTTGAAAAAGCCGTAGAAGATGTCTATGCCCAAGCCACTTTGCCTTGGTTTGCCGACATCGTTAATTACTTAGCCGCAAGCGTGCTTCCACCGGACCTAACTTATCAACAAAAGAAGAAATTCTTCCATGACTTAAAGCATTATTATTGGGACGAATCTCTACTCTTCAAACAAGGCGCCGACAACATATACCGTCGCTGTGTCCCAGAGGAAGAAATAGAATACATCATTTCCCAATGCCATTCAACACCTTATGGTGGTCATGCTTGTACTTCAAAGACGTGCGCTAAAATTCTACAATCTGGCCTATTTTGGCCCAGCCTCTGGAAGGATGTTCATATCGCTGTACTCAAATGCGACCAGTGCCAACGCACCGGCAACATCTCACGACGCGATGAAATGCCTCAGAAAGGAATTTTAGAAGTAGAAATCTTTGACGTCTGGGGAATAGACTTCATGGGACCTTTCCCGTCTTCTTTTAGAAACAAATATATACTCGTAGCTGTCGACTATGTATCTAAATGGATAGAGGCCGTTGCCACTCCAACAAATGACGCGAGAGTAGTCGTCAAACTCTTTAGAAACACAATCTTTCCTAGATTTGGTGTGCCTAGACTCGTCATTAGTGACGGTGGTTCGCACTTCATATCGCGAATTTTTGACAAACTCCTCTCTAAATATGGAGTCAAACACCGCGTAGCTACACCGTATCATCCACAAACTAGTGGACAAGTGGAGGTTTCGAACAGAGAAATAAAACAAATTTTGGAAAAGACTGTCGCAACCTCCAGGAAAGATTGGTCATCGAAACTGAATGAAGCTTTATGGGCCTATAGGACCGCTTTTAAGACGCCAATAGGTACCACACCATTTAAATTGGTTTATAGAAAATCATGTCACCTGCCAGTGGAACTAGAGCATAAAGCCTTTTGGCTATTAAGACGCCGACTTTCAACTACACTGAGGCAGGGGAGAAACAAATCTTGAATCTTCACGAATTGGAAGAACTCATATTGGACGCATACGAGAATGCCTGCATCTACAATGAAAGAACCAAGAAATGGCATGATAAACGTTCGACGTGGAAACAATTCAGTGTGGGAGATGTCGTGCTCCTATTCAAGATTAAAACTTTTCCCTGGAAAATTAAAATCTAGATGGTCTGGACCTTTTGAGTTAACCAAAATCCTTAAAAGTGGAGCTATTGAAATCAGCAATAAAACCAACGCGCCGTTTATAGTAAACGGACAGCGTTTAAAGCATTATAATCAAGACAAAACAGCCACCACGTGAGCATTGTGCAATTGCTCGAGCTTCTCGCTAAAACCCCCGAATAGCTTGTCACCAAGCTATTATCAGGCTTTTGACGTTAAAAACAGCGCTGATTGGGAGGCACCCAATTTTCCCGTTTTTCCCTTCTAAATTTACTGAAACTATGTTTTCATTTTAATTTATAATTTCCATAAAATTCTATTTTCTTATTTTCTACTATTTCCTTTACTTTATTTTTCTATCTTTTATCACCTTTTGCTTCTTAAAAATCTAATCTGAGTAAATGTGATTTCAACTTTTCCAGGATTTTAAAGCCGTCTTACCTTACTCCCATTTTTATCTGACTAACTTCCGAGTATGGCTGACATCGACGTTACGACCGTTGTATTTAGAGGACTAGCTCACGAGGCCAGATTTGAGGCACTGACTCAGAGAGGCATCGCTTCGACTCTGTACTACGATAGATCCACCATGGATAAGCTAGGAATCCAGGATAACATTCAGTATCTATTTAACCAATTAGGCTGGGAGCAAACTGCTCTAAAGACCCGATTTGCTACCTATCACGAACTCACGTTCGAATTCCTTAGCTCCTTAAGCTACTTACCCGAACATGGCTACGGATCCACCAAAGAGCTGATAACCTTTAGAATGTTTGGAATGGACCACACCACAACCGTATGTCATTAGCTAACATCCTAGGATTCCCTAGCAGACCTTATGTGTTTACTAACACTGAAGAGGATTTTGATATCGAGTTAGAACAATTCTAGGGTACCGTCACAGGTAACTATCACCCTGAACCGAATGACATGTACAATAACGAGATACATAATCCAGCATTCTGTTACTTTCATAGGATTTTAGCCCATACCCTCTTTGGGAAAGAGGAAAACATTACTACAGTTTTTAAGGAAGAGTTGTTCATCCTTTTCTGTGCTTCACAAGGCCGCCCTGTCAATGTTGTACCTTTTATGATGAGGTCATTCACACGCCTTAATCAGGAACCTCATTCACCCATCTTAATAGGAGGCTTAGTCACCATGATTGCCCACGAAATTGGCCTAAGGTACCACCTAAACGGAGCCATCCGTTTTGGCACCATTAGACCAATGGACATTCAATTTTGCTTCAACAGACGTATCTTAGGTACCTTAGGACCAGGAGCCTACGAATACCTTATCGTTGATCGACCTGTCCACCTTCTCACATTTCCTAACCATGAGTTGACGAGTATCCACAACAGAAACAACTGGCTTTATGAATTGGACGAGCCTATGGGACCTCCATCACCTCAATCCACACCCCGGGCCTACATGTACGACAGTGATCACATATCAGAAGCACATGACTATATGTACTACAAATATTATGTGTCCGAAGTGGAGACAGATCCTGAGACCCCTCCTAATTACCATAACTTTCCTGATCCTACTCCTGAACAACGCACAGACAAGTTGGACAATGTTTTGAAAACTATGGACGAATTCAAGCTAGAATTAACCACTGTAAAAGATGAACTAACGCAACTTCACATGGATGTCGTTACTTTTTTGGACGTAGTTAGCGACCAGTTTGATGACGTTATTTAGCAGATCAACAAATTGAAGCAACCAAAGGATTGATGTTTTAGTTTCTTTCTAAGTTTAGTTTACTGCATTTCACGTTATTTCCCTTTATTAAATTTCACAATTGTTCCTTTTTGAGTATTGTACTACATTAAACAAGTATTTCGATTCAATGTTATTTTAATTTCATTCCGGTATTACCTTAATTTTTTTTTCCTGTTATCTTCTATTTTGTAACTAGTCTCTTATACTGCAATAGCATTAAAATCGCATTTACAACTGTGGAAAACGCCCCATATGCAAAATTCTACAATTCTGCAGAATTTGTTGATGTGACGGTCGTCACGCATCCCTGACGGTCGTCACGCGTATTACGACCATAACAATCCCTGACGGTAGTCACGCGTACAAAACCCCAATTCTGTCAAAACAGGGGTTACGAACCTTTCCCCCTCCATTCTCTTAACTTCCCACTCTCACACATTCAAACCCCACTCAAACTTTCTGAATCCCTCATTAATCCACCACCATTTCAACTTCCATTTCACCCCTATAAATTCACCTCTGCATTTCCCTAATTCTCCATCCACAGGACCTATCTATTTTCCCTCTCTGAACCTCTCACTAAAATGGCAAGGCAAAACCGTGAAATCCCCAATCTGAGCAACATCTTTTTCAGAGAAGGCGAGTCCGGAGAACGGCAAAGGGCCAACTACATGGCTTTCCATCAATGGTCGCTTCAACCGACCCGCTATGCTCACATTGAGTCTTTGACAGAACTGGGAATTCTGGATGGTGTCACCTGGATGCTGCAGAGGGCCGGCATTTGGCATCTCTGCACCAACCCTCAACCTACCTACGAGCAACTCATATTGGAGTTTATCAGTTCCTTCGCATACGTGACTTCACCCGGCGATACAAATTAGCTCACCGGCGCCGCTTGCTTCCGCATGTTTGGCACCAAATATCAAATCAACCAGAACCGCATCGCCGACATGCTGTAGTTTCCTCACGGCGACGAAGCTCATCGCCGCCCCTCCGATCAGTTCTACCATGAAGCTTTCACTCTTTGGAACCAACTGACCGACACCACTACTGACAGTTGAGAGACTCTAAATGCCATCCACATCCACAATCCAACCATCCGATACTTTCATCGAGTGTTGAGCAACACTATCTTCGCTCGTGATAGTAACAACAAAGTCAATTCGAAGGAGCTGTTCTTTCTCTGTTGCGTGTTTGCTTCAAAACCCGTTGACGCCGCACCGTTCCTCTTGGCTCACATTCAAGCCAACTGCAACCGCGGCTCAAAACCGTTCTATTTTGGTGGAATCATCACTTCTATCGCCTTAGGCCTCGGTCTTGGCAATCACCTCCAGAACCTTCGCCAGATGCCTCCCGTTTTTCTCGACACCGACCATTGCCGCGCCTCTCACCTAATCAGATCCCGAGCAGATGGGAAATATCATCCGGTAGTGCAAGGTTGCACTATCCAAAGCATTATCATGCCCTCTTGCAACCGAATGCATCCGCAGGACAGAGCCAACTGGCTCTTTGATCCGAATGCCCATGCTGCCCCAACTCAGGAAAATGCCCAAGGGCCCATGGATGAAGTTCAAGAAGAGTTGGACAGAGCTGACCAGGCTGAGTCATCACAACCACCTCCTGCCGAAGGTCCCTCCTCACGTCGCTGCCGCCGTCCTGAAGCCTATTTTACAAACGCGAATCTCCTCCGCTCCATAGAACAACAGAATCAGATGATGATTATGATGGAACAACAAAACCGACGGGCTGAACAGTTCGAAGCTTGGCAGAGAGAACAACTCGGTCAAATGAGGACCTCCATGCAGCAGCTCCAGGATGGCCAAGCCAGCCTGATCAATGACATGGCCAATCTCACTGTGCGAGTCGACGGCCTCCGCGACTACATTTACCACACAGGAGCTTTGAACCTCGAGGCATGCAACGGAAGAGCCAGAGGTAGAGGTAGAGACAAAGGCCGAGGAAGGGACTAGTAGTATTTTTCATTTCTTGTAGTTTGTTTTTTCTTTCCTTTGTATTTTCCCTTCCGCATTTTTTAAAAAAACATCAGTGAGGACACTGACTGGGATAGTGTGGGAGCGGAGCTTATTTCCCTATTTCCCTGCTATTTCCTATTCCGCTTGTACTTTCATTCAAATTTTCAATTTAAAGTATTTTAATTTTGGCAAATAAAGCTCATTTATATATCTCTCTCCGTTACGCGAACTCCCCGCGCTTTATCCGACATATACAAAGAAACTTTTATCCTCCTCAAAGCATCACGTGATACGCCAAAGCTTAATCGAGTTTGGAATTCCCGAGAAGAAAATTTTAACAAAGCCTCTACCGCCCTGACACCTTAGACCTCTGGTTTATGCGAGTCAGTCTCACTACTTACTTGTACCAAAGCCTTAAGTTTCGACTCAAACGGAGCCCCTAGTAGTTTATACGAGCAGTCAGCACCATCCTAAACACTTCTAAGTAAGAAACCGATGCAAATAAGTGTGTGATCTCTAGTATGAAATGAAAAAAATCATGAAAAAGAAAAGCCATATAGCCTGAATACAGAGACTTATTCCTTCTAAGTTAGGTGCTCCTCACCCGAGCATTTAGCCCAACGGTACGAAACTCTTTAAGATTAACAGCAGAATAAGCATATGTGCGAAGAAAGATCAAATTAGCAAAGAGATCATAGTCGCTAACAGGTTTACTTGCCATGAACGTGTATGGACAACGGGCTTAATGTGATTGCGCCAGAACGAAACCGGGTAAAACTTGTTGCAAAAGACTTAACGCCGAGCTGCAGTAGCATGATTGGGACTGGCTTGCATAAGAGAGAGGCCTTCGAAGACTTACAAGTCAGTATCATCGTGTCACACCCTAAATTTGTCCTATCAGTTCAATTTTCTGATATCATGTTTCAAGGTGCAATCACGATTTGACTATGGGTGGCATTTGGCCTTCGGCCACGACCCTGTAAGGTTTCAAGTATGAAGGATTTGCTTGCACCGATTCATATGTCATGTCACATGCGTTGTGGATGTTTATGAGAGTAAGGAAATAGAAGATTTAAGTGTTTCACGTATGAAGACCGTCAAGTGAATGAAGATTAGGGTTTTGGTCTAAATTGAGGTTTACGGGATAAAGTTAAGTCGCAGAGCCATTAAAAGTCAAGGCATTGGTTATACCTCGAATCCTGAGTATGTGGCTCATGTTCTCAACCCGACCATTTCAAGATGGCACCAGATTGTGGTGCATTTCCGGTATAATGGAGAATTTAAGATGTTGAAAGTAAGTTTTGAGGATGATTCGTTGTGTCATTTATTCAAGACAATTTCTTAAGGTATATTCAATTCATGTTACCTCTCAAGAATTCGCTAAACAAAAGTCATTAAGATTTGGAAATTGATTCATTTTTAGTTGAATTCGGAGTTCAAGTCAAGCTGGGTCAAATTATTGGTTGACTCGTTTCATATGGAAAGCGCAAATCCTCGAGGTTTAATTTTAAGCATCATTTAAAATTAACATGGAAGGTGTTTGTTTTGGAGAAGATGCTTGCTTCTTGTTAAAATTTTTGTTAATGTACGTGAGGCCTCAGAAAGTCGACGCGAGAAACCAGGGATGTGCAAGGTTCAAAATGTGATAGTATAAAGTTTAGGCCTATATCAAAGGATAATTGGCATAAGAATTTACTCCTTGCAATAAAAAATCTGTAAAAGCAGCATAGTAAATATTTGCTAAAGTCACAGCCTGAAGGTTCTAACAACAATAGATACAGTAGGTTCTATAAAAGAAAAATGCTCGACCAATTGATGTGCAGACTTCTATAAAATTATTTTCCGAGCTTGTTGGAGATGCTTTGTTGCTTTCTGGCGGAACACTGTAGAAGGAACAACCTCAGAATTTTTTTAGCTCTTTGCAGTATTTCAACGCGCCACCAACCGTGTGAAACGGTAATTCCCGCAAACTGACGCGACACGTCCTGCACAAACGGAACAACGTCATGATGTATAGCCATAGCACATACTTTGTTTCTATGTGAAACTTAAAAATAGCATGATTCCACCACAGCTTGAAAATAATAGCAGAGCTTACAAAATAATCACACTGCCGCGGGATGAAACGATGTTGCCAGAGTTCTACATAGCCACGTCTAAGTTGTTTCACGCACACCGTACACCTGTACCTGAAGTGAAAAGCCCATACAAGCCAACGGTAGAGCATACGTCTCAAGCCACCTCTAAAGTTGTGCCGACAGTTGCGCATAGTTCCAAATTTTCCCGCAAAATACTTCATTTTCGCAACAGAACCCCGCACAAACTTCTCCATGATTCTCGGCAACCATACATCCCTACCTGTAAAAAAAATTCAAATGGAAGTATGAAGTATAATGGTTACGTGATAATAATTTCACAGCCATAACAGAAGAATCACAGGACATAAGTCGATGCAGCAAGCACCTTAACGGCAACGCTACCTCGTGTCGCATTATCGGTAGTTTGTTTCATAAAAAACCTGCAAGTGCACAGAGTGGATTATGTGCAAGGGGTAAACCATAACTTGGGCATTAGTGAATTTCAACAAAAAGAAAGAGAGCAGTAGTTCACCGGTGCCGAGTCTTCACACCGAAACTGATTCTCATGTATTACCTCAAGTCATTACACCAATACAGGATGAACATCACCTTACGACCAAATGCGGCAAGCCCGATTCAAGCCATGAACCTGCAATAGACCAAACTCAGTGTAATAACATAGGCCGTATAGTGAGGTTTGGGATTTGCGTTGGTATCTCAAATGAAAGAATCTTGGAACATCATACTAGGAAAATTGTAGTTACCAGATACCGTGGCACAATGGTTTTCAGATGTGCATATGTTGTTGAGGCATGCTCCAGATGCAAAATATTAAGATCAAAGCTCTAAAATAAATGTAATTTCAAAGGAGGTAGAAATCACACTAAGTCACTAGGTGTTGAAATTCATACCTCCAAGAAATTTCCCAAATGAAGCGTCAGCTTTGTTTCATTCTCAAGCAAGATCATTTCATAAGCTACGTATGCCTGAGAATATAAAGGATAGTCAGCACACAAAGATATTAATCACACTGTTAAAAAACTATGATTTTCCAAAGTACAAAAGAAATCACATTCGCTCGGTCTGTTAAGGAGCACTTGGGTGTCGTCATGTCTTGCCTCAGTAGAAGGTCGGAACTTCAACGATATCGCCGTCATTATCCCAACTTCAGCAGAAGCAATGACATAACCGTTATGTAGGACTTTCACAAGCCACGCCAAGCTTTGTTGACAATGGATCCTTCGATGTTGCGGATAATTCTCTGGGCTGGGATGAGGTTTCTTTGAGTTTGTCAAGCTTGAAGCCCGGTAGCACCATGTTACAGTAATTGATGATTTGAGAAACTTGCAATTCTTAGACCTGCAAAACTAACAAACAAGGCATTATATCTCTTGATTCTAAAAAAAACTTAATTGCAATTGGAGGTGGATTCAAATGTTGTTATTTTTACCATTCATCGAGACAAATATTGGCTACACGTCTGCAGTCTTTCATCTGGATGGTTTTATTCTTGGAGCGGAAGCAAAACAGCCTCTCAGTGCCACGATAACATGATCTACAATAGCAAGGCGCAAGATCGGCATACCAAGTTATAAACAATGCGTGAGATGAAACATGACTTATGCGCAAAGGCATCAGCAATGTACCTGCAACATTTACACAAGGAAAAAGCAAAACAATTACAAAATTGCTAATTGAAAAAGCAAGTGGGACTTTCAAATGAGCCAAAACACAGTGTATGTACTTTACCCCCCAACTTGTTGCAGTCCAAAACAGGCCCCACACCAGACAAGTTCTGCCACAACCAAACAAAACCTGCTACATACAATAGCCTGCAAAACCTGTCAACAACAATACAAGCTATTTCATAAAAAAGGCCACAGCAAGTCCTACATATCATAAAGTGATAACAGGAGCAAAGGGGGGGATGAAAAAGCTACCTTTTATCTTCATTTCAAAGGGGGGATGAACCTTCATAAAGATAGCCACTCCAAACTCAGAGGAATAAAAACCAAAAACACTTGAATCTTCTCCTTCTTCAAAGCCTCATTCTGAAACAGAACCCTCCACTAACCTTGGTTCGAGAACAACATAACTTGCTTTTTTTTACCAACACAACAACAATCCATTTTCCAGAACTCCTCCAACACCACTGAAACACTAATCTTCAGGAACCTCCGCCCTCATCATAACCGACGCTTCAAACTTGTTCAAATAATCATCCGTTAACCCATCTTCAACCCTCTTCTTCGAACCTTCAACTTCCACCGAAAATCTTCAAAACCCACTTCTCCCACCCCAATAACTGATAGACCAAACCACAAAACTCTTCAACAATAACACGACCTTGATCCTTCTTCGTTCGACCCTAAACCTTCTTCTTCCTCACTCCAAACATCAACCAAACCCTGTTTCTTTCTCCAAATCGAAGCAACAGAACAGATCCATAAATCCCTCTTCACCCATAAACTTCAAACGCATTTCAACCACACCCATATGAGAGATGAAATAGAACAAGAAATGCGTCCCAAATCTAGATCGAAACCCACCAACCTATGGATCGGAATTGACGGAACGAGGATATTGACAAAGTAGAAGGTTGAGTGATTATTGTTTCTTGCTTTTCACCATTTTTCTTTGTTTTTATGGATTGAGTCGACACTGATCGTGCTTCCTTTTTTTCTTTGGGTCGTTTTAAGATGAAGAGGAGGTCGTTTTGAGGGGGATACAATGATGATGAGGCTTCTCTTCCGAGTTTTTTTTAATACCCCTATTATTTCAATTTTTTTATTTATATATAGTTTATATTAGTTATAACAGTTTTATATTTTGTATAAATTTTTATTTTAGTTTTAAAACATCATTATTATGTTCATAATGATTTTATATTTCTTCTAGTTTGTAAATATATTATATATTTTAATTATTAGATTTTATATATTTTAACTTTAATTTCTTTTGGGTTTACTCGAGTTTATAACTTTTTAGAAGTTAATTTTATTTCTCTTTTCTCATTGGGCTTATTATCTCATTTTGTACCGGTCGATGACGAAGTTTCTGCCGTTTAGCCGTCAAAATATTGACGTGAAACAAAGGATCTGAGACCACCTTATTTCTCCGATTTTATTTCGATTTTTTGATCGATGAAGTCTTTTATTCGTAAGCATCGCGTATCGATGTTGATAACCTTCTCGATTTCAAATCTATGGTGAATGACCATTGGGGTCATTTTCCGTACTTTGGGATCGTGATAGGCTACCTTCGATTAATCGGCATTATGTTTGCGATTAAGACGAGATCCATTCTTTCATGTCCCGATTCGATTCACTAACCATTGAATTTAATTTCTATTGAATATTATTGTGC